>CM052342.1:3443201-3468711 GCA_028455595.1 Lasioglossum vierecki | reverse complement strand
AAATTAAAAACCCCCACGAAAAAGAACGACAACCTCTAACCCAATCGTTTTCATATGTTCACAGCTAAGTGACGGCACAGTATCCGAAGCTCCTCGCCGCGTGGCGATCGAAGGAGGTCCAGGAAGTGGCAGGACAACTCTATGTCTTCGACTATTGCACCAATGGGCGATCCAAGGGGATGGTCCAGCCCTAGCGTTTATAATTCCCTTGCGAGAGCTTCGAGGAAGCCCAGTGCTAACTTATCTGGCCAGAGAGCTGTTCCCCAGGACAGCAGCGTTAGGGGATGCAGTGGCCCAAGTGTGGCGCACGTTGCACCTGATGGAGGATCGGGTGCAGTTCATTTTAGACGGCTATGACGAGTGCGTGGGAGGAAGAGCGTCCTTGGGAGACGCAGTGGACCTGCTAGAAGGTCGTTTGTTCCCCGATGCTAGGATTCTGGTCACCTGTTCACCCAGCAATGCTGCTGCCTTGTCCCCTCTTGTGCAAAGGAGGATTCACCTGGCTGGGCTCGAGTGGCCTCACGTTGAGAGACTTTGTGTGGCTTATTTCATCCACAATGATATCGCTGAGAAGGCTTGCGAATTCCTTGAAGCGTTAAATGTACAGCCGCAAAGTGTAAAGCAGCTTGGACAGCACCCACTCGGATGGATCATGTTGTGCTGCCTTTATCAGGTATCAGATTCTGTCTTTATCAAGTACCCACCCACAAACTCACCCAAAAAATCAATTCATAAAATCTAGTACATCATCAGCACCATCCTCCAATTTCCTACCAGTGACGTTGAACTAGAACAAATCCACGTCTAACAAAGCGATAAACCCAATGCTCCAACTCTGATTTGCTAAGGGCAGCTACTAAACCCTAGTTCACCTACTCCCACATAAAAGCCCAGCCGTAGGGACCATAAAAAGGACTCCAGAAGCAACCCTCTCTCATCCACCCCCTGCTCTTTCTGTTCTAGGACTCAGGCAGTTTCCCGTCGGAGACGAGTGCATTGGTGCAAACGGCCGTGAAGTGCATCGTAAAGAGGAGCTTGGACCCTCCTGTGCCCTATAACGAGGAAATTCCGGGTCATTGTAGGAAGAGACTCGAGGACTTTGGCAAGCTGTCGCTGGCAGCGTTGCGAGAGGGCAGATGTTGTTATACCGAAGCTGAATTGAGGGCTCGAGGAGGTGGGATCGAGGTCACCAGATTAGGTTTCCTGACCAAGGGCTTGACCTTCGGGCAAAGACGCAAACCTGATCTATATTCCCCGGTGCATATGGCAGTGGCAGAATTTTTGGCTGCCTATTACTTGACATCAGTGGCTCAGTACGCTAACATCTTGCGAAGAGAGTTGGAGGGTCTGCCAACTGGCATCATCAGTCATCTGGCAGGTCTATTGGGACCCAAGACTCACCTGATTTTGAACCAATTATGTCCATTGGAAGTCCCTCCGAGAGCTGTCTTCTCTTTGCTGAAGGCAGCTGGAGCCTCCGATGGCAACATCAGCGCAGTTTGCAGACTAGTAGGAGCTGGTCCAGGCTTCGGACCAGCCCCCAATGAAAGACCCCCTGCTCCTCTGGTTCATACTTCGCCTTTAGAACTTGAGGGATGGGCCAGGATACTCGAAAGTCCAGCTTGTACTCTTGAAGCACTTGAAGTGGTGTTCCAAGTAGAAAGAGGGTCAGATCCTAGGTATCTTGACGACTTCTTCGAAGCTCTAGCTGGGAATGAGAGTGTCAAGCTTGTGAGGATTACGTCGTTGCTTGGACAGGAGTTCCCCGCTGACGAGGCGCAGAGATTAGCTGGACACCTGAAGAGTGTTTTGGGGAAGAAGAAGCTGAATGACTTTGAACTTGTCATTACTTGTCTGGAGGAAGCTGCGCATGACAGGTGAGAGAGATTAGCTTACTTTTGCAAGTTCTGCGTGTACCTCAGGAATCTTACTCTTGGCGAACATGTTACTAAATTCCTTCGAAAACTTTTGGTCCCCAAGTGAAGTATAGATCGGCTCTGAGTTAGGTTTGCGTTAACGTCTGTATTAATGTCACTTCTTCGTCGCGTGACAATCTCGAGGGTAAAAGCAGAGCCCGATTGCGTGCAGGTGTTCTCGTGCAGGTAAGCATCGGAGCAAACTTTTTTAATCCACTTTCCGACATTAGCGGAGGTCCATGACCGTCCGAGAGCTTAACGAGCGGTTTCCCTCCTCCTAAAAAACTTTTCCCAGCTCTTTATGTTATTACTGTAACGCGCGAGTCTCGTCACGAACGATATCCACCTTTGTTTTTCGGAGGTACCACAATAGAACGCGTTCGGGGTTGTAGCAATTTCATCGGGTGTCTGGGAACGTGTTAAGGGCGCTCCGAGATTTCCACGTGTTTTCCCGCGAATTCCGAGCCTGGGGAGAACAATAACGACCGCTCGTATCGAGGAAAGTTTTCGGTCTCTGACATCCCCGTGTCTCTGAAAATTGAAGGCAGACCGGATGCGCGTGAAATGAGTTTTTAGTTGGAGGCCGTGTGAAAGGAGTCGCCGGATGCAATGCAAAATCGCTCACCTTCTGGTCGGTGCCTTTCGTCCCTTCGTTCCTGAAATCTTTGCTCCGTGAAACGGTAACAAATTGGGAGGTATCGCTTTCGAAAATTATTATGAGCACAAATTCTAAATTCGATTAAAATAAGAATATCTCCGAAACTAATAATTTTTTAACATATACATAGATTCATAAATTATACAGGGTGGGTCGCTACATTTTGCCATCTAGATTTACGTCATTATTATTACGCATAGCAAACAATGTTTCAGATGAAGTTGAATGGTTTTGAGAGGGGCACATTCTGATGGTACATTTTTTTATGGGTGGACGTGTAAAGGCCATATGAAGGTGATTAATGTTTTTATAAATGGAATCATGTATTTTTTCTTGCATCAGCTGATGCTTTTCATATTCTTTACAAAAAGTATTAATCTATTTGTATAAAAAAAATCATCAGTTTAGGAGATATTTTAATTATAATGTCTATTTACTCCTACTACATTATCACATTGAATTCACATTATTGACCAGAGAGTCGAGATTTCCTAACAAATTATAATTAAAATATCTCCTAAACTAATGACTTTTTTTACACAAATAGATTAATACTTTTTTGTAAAGAATACGAAGGAGCATCAGCTGATACAATAAAAAATATAGTTGGCAAAATGTGGCGCCCTACCCTGTATGATTTTAAAAAATTAAGCTGATTTTCACGAGTACACTTGCAAAGAAAATAGCGAATTAGATTCCCGTCGGAACAGAAAAGGTTTCGTACGAAGCATTTTTTCAAATAACAGCCTCCCCGAGGATAAATCTCTGTCGCATTTACAAGAAGAATATTCTTAACCCAGTTTCGAAGCGTTCCCTCGAACTGGAATTGCGAGATTTTTACGCGAGCTGCGTACACGACTTATCTGGAGAACGTTCGGAAATTATTGTTGTGGCTGCGTGGAGTTTGCCCCGGGTTTCGATTTCCCAGCGTTCTCGCTGCCTCGCGAAAACAAACGTTGGAAAGCAGATCCCCTAACACGGGCAATGGGAGCGCACACATGAGGGGAACCAGAGCGTTTATGCAAATGGCAACGGCGAGCACCGAGAACCCCCTGTCTACCTTCCTACCGCACCACCACGCAGGGTAAACACGATCTTTTTACTCTCTGCACCCTCTGTCTCTAACGTCTTCCTCACTGTGCCATGCAAACGATGAGTACACTTTTTAATTCACTTTCTGACCCCTCACCGGACGTTCGGACGTTTGGATATGCTAGACGAAAGAAAATATTGGCTCATTACAAAAGTCTGGATACGTTTCGAAGACGGTGATATTCCTGTAAAAATGGGATTGCAATGCATAACTAAAAAACGAAAAAAATTGAGAAAGTAGTTTTTCACAAAAATTTTTATTTATTTATTTATTACATTGTCTTTACATTGTTTCTAAATTCTAATGGAGCATTGTTTAAGGAAATTATAAATTATTTTCAGACATTTTATATCAGATTTATATAAGAAGGAACTAATACAAAGAGGAAAACAGTACTTGTCTTCGAGGAGACAAAAATTTTTATTTGAGCTTGTAACAAAAGATGTGTTTCGTAGATTCTTATAAGTAGACTGCAGATCTTCATGCGAAACCAAATGAAATGTTATTTCCTCCCTTAATGATTTTAATAGAGGAGAAATCATATATGGACATCTCCAATTTTTTAAATTTCTCAACAATTTTCAACTTCATCTACTCGATTTTGCTATAAGTTTTACAGGATGAGTCTCATAACGTGACGATCTCGAATAACTCGTAAGTAATTTGTTGTACGAGAAAATCTTTCGAATTCGTCGGTTGAAAAGCTATGCGTGTGTAAAGTTGAGGGGTTTAAATATTTTTGGAAGCTAAGGATGCCGCCAGGTTGATGTGTACTCAGAGTACTCACAGTATTTAATAAAAATACTTTTTTAGGTGAAGCTACTTATCTCACTCCTCGAAATAAATTGTTTCGTATCTCAATTCGAATTATGTGATATTCAATCGTGAACGTGTTGAATGTCTTTGCACAGGAAGAAAGTTTATTAAAAAAATGCACTGATGAATGTCTTGGAAAGGGTTCGAGGACGCGTTTGAGACAAATTCCGAACCACTCTGATCTCACAAATGGAACATAGACGCTGGAAACGAACTGGCAATTTCGAGCAGTTTCTCGCACAGCCGAGATTCATTTACGGGACGAGCTTCTCATATCCACCGGTGACTGCCGAAAAAATTTCAATTCCCTCGCAAGCTGTCCGTCGTTGGAAACTCCGAACCGTGGAAATTTCTTGAAGACTGCTGCCAAAAAGTTTGTACACTGGGTGTCCCTTCTAGAAACAGGGTCAAAGTTTACATGAGAAAATTTAGGCGACAAGATTGATGGGAACGAAATCAGTTTCCACAAGTACATCACGAACACAAATATGATCGAGACAACAGTATTTAAGTACTTTAACCTAACCTCAACATTTCAGCTCACATAACAACCCTCGCCTTACCAAAATAATCATTTAATTCTCTTCTTTCTAAAACCACCCTTACGAAGAGACCACGTTTGATATACAGTTTGTAATTATTTCTCCCCTTCGTTTAGGCATGACCCCAACATTTCAGCATAGTAACCCTTACCTCACCGAAATAATCATTTAATTCTCTTCTCTCTAAAACCATCCTTAGACCAAGCTTGATATACAGTTTTTAATTATTTCTTCCCTTCGTTTCGGCTTGACCCAACATTGCCGTATAACAACCCTCGCCTTACCGAAATAATCATTTAATTCTCTCTTCTCTGAAACCACCCCTACGAAGTACTCACGCTAAATATACAGTTTTTAATTATTTTTTTCCCGAGAAATGGTCTCACCGCGACATACACAACCGCCTGACCACCCCGTACATCATCCGAGTGTTTTTCACCGTTGGCCCGGTGAGCAAAGTACTGGGATTCGATATTCAAAGCACGAACGGTGCCGGCCGCGCGGTGCCACCCCTTGCGAAACGCGAAACGCGGCAACAAGAGCGGTGTAACAATGAGCGGCTGTCAAGAGGGGGTTGAATCGCGGTCGCATAAAGTCTCCGACGGCGAAAAAGCCGAGAAAGTGGTGGAACAATATGCGACGGAAGAGAACGACGGGGGTGGCCCTTCTAGGTTTTTAAAGGGTGTGTTCGAGGGTGGTGAAGGGCCGGTCTCGTGGCCCGTGGCGAGAAATTAAGGAGAGAACGCGAGCTGGTTTTCATAGCAGGCGACCATTTCTGGACCCGTCCCGGGATGAACTGGTTTTCACCCCCGAAACCTTCTTTCACGGTGCTTGCTTCCGGTCTTCGCGCCTTTCCCAACCCCCGCGGTACTCGCGTTTTGTTTCATTCGTCTTGGTGCCGCAGCTTTCGTGGACCCTTCTGGCTGCTTTCTTTTCTATTCTTCGGCGACCATGTTCCGACGGTACCTTGTTTTGTAAGTCCTTACCCGCTGGCTTGGAAAGTTCTCGAGAAGTTCAAGCTCCTAGGGCGATTCATAATTTCACCCGCCGCGGGACATTGTGGTCGAGGACGACACAGTTCGGAGATGTTCACTTTTGGGACGATTTTATCCAAGGCTGTGATGGAATTTCGGGATTTTATTTATGATAGTTCGTAATCTTTAAACTATTTTAAATGTTTCTTGTCCATTGTTCGTGTGAAGACTGAAAAAGAGACGTCGAAATAGAGAAGAAAGATTCTAGGGGGTTCCGGAAGGAACTAGAGAAGGTACCAGGGGTTAGGAAGACATCTAGGGAGGGGCTAGCTAGGGGCTATAGAAGGATCTCAGGAATAAAGGAGGGTCTAAAGAAGAGATTAGGAATTGGTGGACGAACTAGGGAAGGATCTAGCTTAGGTACTAAGGAAAAGGTAGTACTGAGAAATTGAGAAGGAACTAGAAAGTCTTAAGTGCTATGAACTAGGATCCAGGAACTAGGAATGCGTGGAAAAATTAGGGAAGGATCTAGCAAATAGAGGAGGATATAAAAAAGACATTAGGAATGAGTGGAGGAATTAGAGAAGGATGTAGGTTAGGAACTAGAGAAGTCCTAGGCCCTAGGTCTTAAGGTGTAGGAACTAGGAAGTAGGACCGAAAAAAAGGAAAAGAAAGAGGAGGAAAGGATATGGTCAATAGAGAGGTAGTGGGAGAACCATGGTGTATGAACCCTAACCCAACCGAACACTGCTCTACAATCTTCCAAGAACATCCCCCTATAAAATGACTTTATCACCCCATAAAAATCTGCAAGAAGAAAATCAAGTTCCAGCAATTTTCCATGAGTTGCACCTGCTTGAATCCCAAACCCTTTACCATAAGGAAAGAATCACCGCACTGCAACCCAACCGCGAACCCTGCTCTACAGTCTTCCAAAAACATCACCATGTAAAATGACTTTATCACCCCATAAAAATCTGCAAGAAGAAAATCAAGTTCCAGCAATTTTCCATGAGTTGCACCTGCTTGAATCCTAAACCATTTACCATAAGGGAAGAATCACCGCACAGCAACTATTCAAAAGGGCCTGAGGGTGTGCGAGAGGGAACATCCAACAGCCGGTTTCGCCCTGAGGCGGAACATTCTCAACCCATCGGCTCATTGTTGCGCATCGAGACAGCCCTTCGCCCCTTTCTCGGCACTTTCGTTCGTTCCACTTCCCGTTGTCGGCGTTCCTCGGGCCGACGTCGACGAGAGAACCACTCAAGATCGACGTCGGGTCTCCTAGGTGATGAACGCGCGAGAAAGAACGCCGGCCGATCGATGGATCGCCGCAGATACAAGGACTCCTCTTGTTCCCCTGGCGTCAAGTATGAACCTGGCTGAAAAGAGACGAAAGCGAACACGCCGCGCCGGGGCGGAAAGAGGACCGCGCCGGTGCTTCGCGGCTTGTTCCAACCCCTCGATTGCCTCGTAATTTCATTTCTCGCTGTTTCCTGAAGATCCCCAGCTGCCGGGCTCTCTTATTTGATCGCGGGGTGCTTCGGGAACTTGGCGGACTTGCCAGAATTCCCGGAACTCGCTCCGTCTTATCAGGAAACTCTGTTTTGTTGGTTCCGGAAAGAACCGCAAGATTTACAAATTTTTATGTTATTTGAAAATTCTGAAAATTGTCGAGATCAGTATGAAAATTGCAAGGCTCTATTTGCAATATATTCATTGTGCTTTGTTACTAACATAAATGGATTTTTTACTTGCGATGCGGTACGGTTTTACGAGCTCACATTGCCACTTGAGGAACTGCATAATTCTGCCCTTCATGGAAAATATTTATTTAGCTTTTACCGTATAATATCATCTACAAGACGAAACTTTATTTAGATACATTCTATTTGTCATAAAACGGCTTTGTAATAGGGGAGGGGGGTGATATGCAGATTTTTTATTGTACAATATAAACTTTACAATCTAAAATTTCCTTGGATATCTTTAATAAACACACTTTATACTTTGATATTTTATTCAGTAGGTAATAAGTGCGGGGGCAGGATAATGACGGTACTCATTTTTATGCTGCATAAATAGATTTTTATTAGAAGTGAGTTATATTTACCTACACACACATTTTTTTTTTAATTATTTAGGGAAGAGTTACTCCTCCAGCACACAGTTTCACGATTTTTTAAATTTTCTACAGTTTACCAAGCTCCTTAAAAATTTTATTCAGTAGGTAATAAATATAAGGGTAAGATAATCAGTATAAGTTTTATAAAAATTGTACATTAATGGACTTTTGGATTTTCTTATCTACACATAGAGTCACCACACATAGCTCCATAATTTTTCGAATTTTCTACAGTGTAGCACCCTCCACTGTTAAAAACACGAAGCATAAACTGTACTACGTCTACCCCCCTCCGCTTTCAATTTTCACTCCCTACATATTGAAAACATAAATTTGAAAAGACTATGCTACCTTCACAGCCGATATGAGTCACCTAAAATCACAAGAAAATATTGCACAAAGGGGAAAAATAGAGTACAAGAGCAAGTATTATCGAATAGATAAAAGCAACCAGTTTCTCAAGGAAATTAACGCAGAGGCGGAGTCACTTTATGTTGAAATCCTTCGAGAACAATAACACGGGGCAGGTTTAAGGCAGCGGATTCTCGTTAAACGGGGAAAACAACGTTACCGGGAATTTTCCAACAGCCTGCGGAAGGATAAGTTCATTCCCTTCGGCTTCTTACAGCTGGACAAGAATTTCCTTCTTGTGGATGGTGGGTTTACAGGTTGCGCTAATGCAACGTTTAAATAATAAGGTGCACCCTATAGCGAGGTGCTCGTCGCAGAAAAATGGCGTTCGGAGATGTCCTCGGTAAGGGTTGATTCTTAACACGTCGTTGAATAAAACATTTTTACAGAAACCGACCCTTGTAACCATGAATTTTTCATGCAAACCGTAGAACACGACATTTCTAACCAATCTTCTAAATTAAACAATTGTTTGTCAGACTTGAATTTTCTTTTGGTGCGCTTAACTTATTAGCAAAAGAATTAATTTTTATTATTTTATTTAATAAATTCCTTTGTTACTTATATAATTTCTGTAATTACTAAATTTTATAATTACTAATTAAAATTTTCTGCAATATTTTAATTGTTGTATGACGTATTGGAATTACCGCAGGTAATTTTTATTTTGCATAAAAATCTGATATTCATTAATAATTGTATCTGATTAATTATTATTTATAGAATTTATATTTAAATTTCTTTTAAAATAGAAAAAGATGCGAATAGAATTTCTTTTTATTGAAGAATCCAAATGTAAAAAATTCAAAAATTTATTGGGAACTCGTGTAGAATATCTCTATGGAAATTAGCGAGATTAACGGGCGATTGTGTGGAGAGTAGAAAAGTCAGCGAATTTGTAAGCGAATGTTTTCGCGGACGAATGCAGTTTTCGGTCGGGAAAAATCTACCCGTATAGTATCGTTCGATTAATTTGTCGGCGTTCGGACCCGATTCTAATCTAGAAGGATTGCTGACGTTGATGAAGAGGCCGCCGCGTTTCATAAAACCCCGGCTGGTACCCGGAATCTCGGTGACTGACAGCTGACGGAATATTTCCAGTGGTCGGCGCGTGCAAGTGATAGCGGCCGTGCTTGGTCGGACGGGCTTTCGATATTCAAACGCGGGATATCCTCGATCCGTTGAAAAATGAAGATCGAGTCCGAGGACTCACGGTTATTTTCGACTGTACCCGTGTACGTCACGGAACGAAACCATTTTCACGCTAGTAGAAAAAGACGTGTTTGGTCAGACATCATTTACCTGAGTGCATTCAACTCGGAAAGTGTTACAATGGCGATTCTTCAAACCTTAGGAAAAACATTCATTATTATTAACACACTCGTGAAATCGTTTACTAAAAATAAAATTATTTTAACGTATAATATTCGTAAAATTTCCACCGTCAGTAGAAAAAGACGTGTTTGGTCAGACATCATTTACCTGAGTGCATTCAACTCGGAAAGTGTTACAATGGCGATTCTTCAAACGTTTACGAAACACATTTATTATTATTAACACACTCGTGAAATGGTTTACTAAAAATAAAATTATTTTAACGTCTGATATTCCTAAAATTTCCACCTTCAGTAGAAAAAGACGTGTTTGGTCAGACATCATTTACCTGAGTGCATTCAACTCGGAAAGTGTTACAATGACGATTCTTCAAACCTTAGGAAAAACATTCATTATTATTAACACACTCGCGAAATCGTTTACTAAAAATAAAATTATTTTAACGTACGATATTCGTAAAATTTCCACTTTCAGTAGAAAAAGACGTGTTTGGTCAGACATCATTTACCTGAGCGCATTCAACTCGGAAGGTATTACAATTCTTCAAACGTTTACGAAAAACATTCATTATTATTAACACACTCGTGAAACCGTTTACTAAAAATAAAATTATTTTAACGTATAATATTCGTAAAATTTCCACCGTCAGTAGAAAAAGACGTGTTTGGTCAGATATCATTTACCTGAGCGCATTCAACTCGGAAAGTGTTACAATGGCGATTCTTCAAATGTTTATGAAAAACATGCATTATTATTAACACACTAAAATTATTTTAATGAATGATATTCGTAAAATTTTCACATTCAGTAGAAAAAGACGTGTATGGTCAGACATTGTGAATCGATTTGCAAAAATCCAATCATTATAAAATGATTAAAATTATAATATGATATTCGAAAAAATTTCCAATACTACTGCTAATTGTTGCTTAAATTATTGAATGTGTGCATTGTGGTTTACACAGTGATCACAGAAAGGGAAGAAACGTTTATAGGTACCATTTATTTGTAACAAAGCGTTGCAATAAATAAAACAGCTACGTACGCTTTAACGATACCATTTTCACGCTAGTAGTAAAAGACGTGTTTGGTCAGACATCGTTTACTTTCATGCGCAGGGCACGAACACTGGTGCTATGTACATTGGGTTTAAAAACAGTTACTAAGAACATTTATTCTTATTAACTGTTATAATGAATATTACAACTATTATTTGTTTCGTTTTAACTTTAAATATTATTTTTTTGGTTTTCTTTGTTTAAGAACAAAATTGTTGTATCGATTTTTCCATAATTGATATTGGTAATTATTGCAGCTGCAGATTACAATATATGTGCAAATGGAAAAGGAGGAACATTTATACGTATCATTGTTTTGTAGCAAAGCGTTATTTATGTTGCACCGTGTATAGTAGGATGTTAACAATAAAATTCTTTCCATTAGAGGTGTTAAAATTCGTAAACTGTGTTCTTGCACTTTTTGCACGTTCAAAAACGGGTCATTAAAATCAGAGAAGATTCTAAAGCAGAGAACAATTGGAAATTTCGTTCCCGTGTAGCACAGTTTCGTTCCCGTGTAGCAGTTATTCAGAATAAAGCTGTTTTGTAACTGTTTCAACCAAAACCTTTACAAAACAATTTCGATAATATTGTCCAGCCTGTTCCAACTGAGCGCTTTATAATAACCAATGAATATTATAAATTTTGGTAAACTGAACTCTACTTCGAAAACTAATTTTTGAGGAAATTCATTTCGAAGCCAAATATTCACCTTTCGAAACGTGAATTTTTTAACTTCGTGAATTTAGCATGCTTCACCTAGGTGAGCTATTCAAATGATTTTCACATGGAGTCATTCGACAGACTCTCTCAAATATTATGGTATATTTTTTAATACGGTTATGAACATTTGCGTATATTTAAAAAATATGTGGAGCAAGCGAGACATTGTTAAACCACCAATTTCTTTCTGTTAAATTCGTCCAAATTTATTCTGGAAATTTTTGTGTAATATGATTCTATAGACTCGTTTATTTATAGATTCTTTATAGATTCTTTATTTATAGATATTTAGATATTTTATAGATTCTATAGATTCTATACATTCTCGTTTAAAAATTTTTTAATTCAAGCGAGAATCCTTACGAATCAATTTTCTCAAATTCAAATTCGTTCTGAGAACTGGGAGGGTTTTTATGGAATATTATTACACAATCTCCATTTTACCACGTTTTTATTAGCTCGCTTTCTTGTTTGTTTGTTTGTCTGTTTGTAGAGTTGTGCAGAATTACAATTGAATTACTCCAGAATTATAATTACAAAGTAATTGAATTAAATTGTAATTCAATTATGTTGTAATTTATAATTCAGATCTTCAGTCAATTAAATTACAATGTAATTCGTAATTGCAATGAAGCACAATTATAAAATACATTGTTTTCATGTATTGTATTGTATTGTATTTAAGGAAATTGTATTTCAATTATACTGTAATTCAATTACAAATTGCATTTCAATTACATTGTATTTCAATTACATTGTGTTTCAATTATATTTTATTTCAATTACAAATCTGATTGAAATACTTAGTAATTGAATTACTATTAATTGAAATACAATGTGATTCAACTACGTAATTGAATTACAATGTAATTAAATTAGCACAACTCTGTCTGTTTGTATGTTTGTCTGTTCGGTAACAAATTTTGCAATTGATTTTAAACTAACTTCCTTATGGGCTAGAGACTTGAAATTGGATACATTGCTCAGAACTGGATGACAATGTATTATTAAAAAAAAAATTTTTTAAGTCTTACCGTTTTTAAATTTTTTAACATTTACCCTCTTTTAATATTTACCTTTTCATGCCCCCGCGAACTACGTCATCGCGTTCAGGGATCCCCACTTCGCTCGACAACCCTCTCTACTTTACTATGCGTGCGCACTCTGACTCGTCCCCACTCCACGGACCCATTTCGCCCCGACGCGCGAACCATCGGTAGTGTAGTACATCATCGCGCGACGATCGCGACCGTTAGTGCATCATCGCTTTGTTTACCAAGTGCAATTTACAGTAAGCTTAGTGAGTATACAAAGTATTAATAAAGAATGATACAAGTATTAACACAAGACTAAAAAGCAGAAAATAATTATTTAAATAAAAATAAATTTTAAAAAATACCACATTTTTAAAAACGGACTAAAAAGTATAAAATAATTTTTCCTAGTGCCATACAGATTCCTAACCTCGAACAGATAGTCCTGAAAATTTGTGATTGTGAAGAAAATACTTGTGAGATTTCAAACGAAAAAGGTGGGGCGCATGCGATAGATAATTGATACACTTTGCGCTCGACGTTTTTCGTTTGAAATCTCACAAGTATTTTCACAACAATCACAAATTTTCAGTACTAACTGTTCGAGGTTAGGAATCTGTATGGCACTAGGAAAAATTATTTTATACTTTTTAGTTCGTTTTTAAAAACGTGGTATTTTTAAAAATTCATTTTTATTTAAATAATTATTAAAAACAGAGAGATAGAGAGAGAGAGCGGATTTATCATTCAAATGATTAAACTCGACATTCGCTCCTATTTCACAAGAAAAAAACAGCTTAGGTTATCTATCCACACATGATCCTCCGCCAAACAATAATACAGTACAACACGACAAGGTAAATAACTCGACATCGTTTCAAAATTCAGTAGCAATATTTCCCTTTTGTCCGCGGGCGTCCATCGCGTCGTCTAATGGTATTTATAAATCCCGCAGAGCTCGGTATAAAAAATTCCCCGGTTTTCCCTATAAAAATCCCGACCGACCCTCCGCGCGAATAAATCCCGTTTGTTTTACCATATATACGCGAAAAAAATCAACGCTCGGCGAATTCGGGTATCCAGATCCCACCGGTACATTGTTGTCGATGAAAAACCATTGGCGCGTGTCTTCGTTGCGAAACCGCGATCGGTAAAAAAACACCGAACAAAATCGTAATCCGGTCGCACTAAACTCAGAAATTCCAGAATTAGCTGGGACAATCGATTTCGAGTGGAAAAACGTCAATTTTCCTGGTGTCATCGTTCGGGACGCGTTGCGCGAATGTTGGGTGTGTTATCAGTGGACGATTCTTTTTTTTTAATGGATTTAGCCAATTGTTTGATCGTCCATTAAAACGGCATCGCTGACTGGAACACGCCCCGGCTACTTTAATTAACTTGGTGAAACGAGAACGTATATTCCGATCGAATATCACAGAAATAACGTAATCGAAGGCGGGACGAGGCTCTATTTGTCAAATAACGCGCGATTCATGAATATGCGCGCGCGAGCGCTTTATATTCGCGACAGGCGGAGGAGCGTTTGTTTTCCCGTCGCCGGCTGCAATAACATTTTCCAGAGGATCGCCGGCAACGAGATAAAAATTTCTTCTCGATCCCGGGGAAACATGCTCGCAACGCTGCCGCTCTTGCCTCCCGTCGCGTTTCGCTTATCGCGGCAGCGCCCTGCGAAATCCTGAACGCGGAAACTCCGCGTGCCGCGCCCAGGAAATCCGCGCTCTCGTTTGCAATTCTCCCGAGGAACCGACCGATGCTACCGCGCGCCACGCTTTTTGCATAACACGCGCGCCACTCCGCGCCGCTTCAAATAATGCGCGAGCTTCAACGTCGTACAGCGCACAACGAAAATGTTCAATGCGAGCAAAATTCAACTTTGTCCATTGGCCACTGTCTACATATTAATCAAGGGACCATTTCATATGTTCTTGATATACCGACGCACAGTGCGGCATGCAATGGACAAAAATCAAAATAATCATGGTTCCATTCTAATCTAATTATCCTACAAGATCATCAATCAGTAAGTAAGGAATGTATATGTAAAAAGTAATATCCAAGAAATTCAATAGGGGATCAGTAACAGCCAAGAGTTTATTGTAGTATAAATACTAAAAAGTTAGATTACTCGTGCCCTAATTGCTCTTTTAGGTTCGTTTTTGTTTTAAACTATTTCTTACAACTTAGGTATGGAGAATTTGACCAGAGGTATGCATATTTCTAACTGGCAATTTAGGAATTGCGTTTTTTCTTAAAAATGCAATTTACAAAAAGAAAACGGTACAAAATATCCTATAATTTTAGCTGTTCCGTATCAACAAGATGTTATAGTATATTGCTATATAATTTTTTTCTGCGATAAATTTCAAGACTCGATGTTATTTAATTTTTGTTAGAGAAATGCATTCGCAATCGCGATTTGGTTTAATAAATAATTATTAAATTTAACCATATAATTAAAAAATATTTATAACAAAAGTTGTACAGTATACAGTTGACAACAAATTGCAATAACAACTAATCATACAAAACTCTTTATTAAAAAAATTGGAATAAAATTTTTTTTACTAATGGAACCTTATATTTTTAGTGCATTAATCGATGCATTTTTGTATTCCCTTTAAAAAATGATTAAGGTACTTAGGTTAAAAATTGATTAGTTTAGAAGTTATGATTTTTGTCTCGAATGTAAAAATTAATGGAATGAATCGACCTGAATAGTAATATATGGTTTCAGTACACTTTTACCATGTTGCTGAAATTTTCTAAATCATGTTTGCTTAAAAATACAGTTTGTACTCCTTGGTCTTATTGTACTTCCTGATAAAATGTTCAAAATTATTTGCTACATATAATCTTACAATCTGGAGAATTAAAAAACATTTTACTGCATCGTTGTCTATGACAGTGGAGGAGGAGGTCTAAAAATGATATTGGGACTAGGGACTGAAAATGGTATAATGGTAAGAACGAAGGTCACGATGCTATTAAAAGTGGAAAATGGCTAGAAACAAAATTGGAAGAATGACAGAAAATGAGATTACAACCTTAAAAATGGAAAAATAGCAACATGTGCAAAATAATTAAAATGCCAAAAAATGAAATACGAACTATTAAAGATGTAAACCTAGTAAAAAATTGACTAGAAACCTGGTCAATCGTTACCGTTCCAAGTTTACCTGTTTTTGTTTCTCAGGCTGTTTTTTTTTAAACAAAAACAAAAAATATAACTGCGTGCACGATGATTCTCGTGATTGAAGTGGGTTTTTTCGAAAAGGAGAGGGGAGGGAAACAATATCTATCGGGGAATCTGCTGATTGCCCGATAACCCGGGGCTATCTGGGTCGTTTGCGTCAAACTTGTTTTCTATTGATCCGTGGGTGCCGGCCACATTTTCAGCATCTTCGCCGACGTTTCGCAAACACTGCAGTTCCTCGTGTGTATCGGCTGCTCGATGCAACGGCGCGGCTCGACTCGGCGGCGCGGCGGCGACGGCGTTGCACTGTGTCAAGCAGCCACTGATGAAGGAAACTGCGGCGGTTGCGAAACGTTCGCTGGAAAACTGCTACGCTTCCTTAACTTTCGGGGCCGCGGCTTTTCTATCCGTCCGATCTGCATTGCCGGTTGTTTTCATACAAAAGCCGCGCGGTGCTCATCCAATCGAATGGCCCCCGGGGTCCTTTCATCGAACGTTCGAACACGCCAACGAACGACTTAAGCCACCGCGAATCTATTGGGGTATCTGGGACGAGCCTGAATTCGGACGAGTCTCTTCAACTTTTGTTTACAAAGAGTATAAAAGTATTATATGTTCATTAATCATTTCAGGCTTCGTGTTCTATAAAATAGTCTTTATACCAAACATCGATTATTGACAAAAAAATTAAAGTAACCTGTATATTTTTATTGCAATCCAGTATCGTATAATTATTGATCAACTTTTGTTTGAAAATCATGATTAATTTTACTAGTGCTAATGTCTAATAATATTGAATTCACTGGTGTGAATCACACACATTGGTGAATATAAAATTCAAGGATATTTATCGAACGTAAATTATCAAATATCAATGAACAATATTGAATTACTTTAAATTAATTCGTCATTACAGAAGCCACAAACCACATTAAACAAGAGCATGATAATCCTTGATAAAACACTATGATATTCCTAATAAAAAAAAAGAAACAAAGGTCAACTTGCAATCTCTACATAAGGATAATCAATCATGATTAATTTTACTAGTGCTAATGTCTAATAATATTGAATTCACTGGTGTGAATCACACACATTGGTGAATATAAAATTCAAGGACATTTATCGAACGTAAATTATCAATGAACAATATTGAATTACTTTAAATTAATTCGTCATTACAGAAGCCACAAACCACATTAAACAAGAGCATGATAATCCTTGATAAGACACAATGATATTCCTAATAAAAAAAAGAAACGAATGTCAACTTGAAATCTTTACATAAGGATAATCAATCATGATTAATTTTACTATTGCTAATGTCTAATAATATTGAATTCATTGGTGTGAATCACACACATTGGTGTATATAAAATTCAAGGACATTTATCGAACGTAAATTATCAAATATCAATGAACAATATTGAATTAATTTAAATTAATTCGTCATTACAGAAGCCACAAACCACATTAAACTAGAGAATGATAATTCTTAATAAAACACAATGATATTCCTAATAAAAAAAAAGAAACAAAGGTTAACTTGAAATCTTTACATAAGTATAATCAATCATGATTAATTTTACTAGTGCTAATGTCTAATAATATTGAATTCACTGGTGTGAATCACACACATTGGTGTATATAAAATTCAAGGACATTTATCGAACGTAAATTATCAAATATCAATGAACAATATTGAATTAATTTGTCATAACGCAAGCCACAAACCACATTAAACAAAAGCATGATGATTCTTGATAAAACACAATGATATTTCTAATAAAAAAGAGAAACACGAAGGGCAACTTGAAATCTCGAAAGTACGTCCATCTTGATTTTATGAAACTTCGAATGGGACTTAAATGTACAACGTATTTGATCATTTCTTTCTAAAAATTGGAGAACGGGTATTTTTTAAACAATAAAATTCCAAAGTAGTTTCGAGTACAAGCCCGACAATCACGCCGGAACTAAATTGCCAGAAGCAGGACAGAGCTAACTAACGATCCGGATTAAATCAAGCCGGCACGTTGATTTGGTTGCAATTAGCGTCCGCGCGCGTCAAATTATCGAGTGACCGGGTCAACGAAATCAACAACTACGACTAACAACAACAAACAAGAATTCGCTGGCATTTGTAACGAACAAAGGGATCGATCGGTTATGTTTCAGGCTGGAGTGCGTAGTGAACGCCCTTTGCCGCGGACTGAGCCACGCGTCGAGCAGTTTGGCCCGGCTGGTCCTCGACATGAATCTGTCCGGTGAGCAAGTGTCCCGAGTCTGCGATGCACTTCGTGGCTGCGTTCAAGTGCAGGCGCTGCACTTGCCCCATTTGGGATGCGGCTGCGAGGGTCTGGCCTCGGTCGCCGAGCTGCTCAAGGAGAGGCCTCTGCTCGCCCTGAACCTCGCCGGAAGCTGGGGAGCGAAGAACGAGGACCCGTCCAGCTCTGGAATCAGTATGGGTAAAACCTTGCCTTTTTATATTTTTATTTTGTCCCCCAGTGTCGACAAATTAACACATTACCGACCGGTGATTATTGCATAATTTTGAAAAAATCTATGATGTATCGACCTAGTATCGACTCAATCTCTTGTTAATATTTAAATATACATACAACATTTATTTTATATTAAGTAACAAATATTTCTTTTTAAATATGCAGGAAATATCTATTTCATATTACGAGAAAAATATTTCTTTCTAAATACAAAATAAATCGTTATTTAATATTGGAAATAGAATATTTTTTCCTAATGTACAGATAATATTTATTTAATATTATAAAAACATATTTTTTTCTTATTATAAAATAAATCTTTATGAAATATCAGAAATTATATAGAATTATATAATGTAGTATAAAAATTTCTTAATTGTAATAAGGTCCTTTCGAAGATAAAATGGAATGTTCTCTCAAGCAGTGCACAGAAAGTAAAAGATATTCATAGTTTCTAATTTTTGTTATAACTTTTGCTTACATTTGAAAATTTTTCAAATATTGGATTCACATTTTTAAATATCTAGTTTATATTCTCTGAATATTTAGCTTATATTTTTTAAATATTCAATTTATGTTTCTTGTACATGTATACAATCTTCAGATCCAATATTTTTATCATATAAAAAAATGTGGCTTAAAAAATATTTCTCATAAAAGAAACGAAGTTCTATGGCTTTTACGTAAAGGAAGAGTCGGAGAAGATTTGGTTGATCGCCAGTTGCCAAAATATTTAAATAACATTCAATTAAACGAGAGAAAAAGTTAGAAAAAAACATTTTTCTCGTAACATGAAATAGATATTTTTTGCATATTTAATAAAAATTTGTTGCTAAATATAAAATAAATATTGTATGTACATTTGAATATTAAAAAAAGATTGAATCGCTTTTTAATATTATATGAATACGTATACAATAGTTTATGCTCTAGGGAATACACACCTTTTAATCGAACCTTCAATAGTAACAGCAAGTATCATTATAAAAATTAACAACTCACCCTCAATTGGTGCCCAAGGTAGTTCGGAACCCACTTTAATAAACTGTAGGTCCCGTCGCCAAATAACTTTAGCAAAGAGTTGAAAGCGACGTTAAATAAATACAAAAGAAAAGTCATCCTCAATAACGTCATCTAATAGTTTCATTTAAGATTGCGATGAAAAACTATCGAAAATCTATGGAAAATTAATGAAGAACTATAGTACATTCTATACTATGTATAAAGCTCAATTAATACGTAAACTCAAATTTTTTGAAATTGTCACATGCAGCGTTTTTCCTGGCAACCACAGAATTAACCCTTATCGTTCAAGCGGTGATTCAGAGTCACCATTAAAAATTGCTGTATCATTATTCAAAATATTTATTGCTACATATTTAACTATCATATGAGGTACCATATCAATTTTACCACGTTTTTATTAGCTCGCTTTCTTGTTTGTCTTTTTGTCTGTTCGGTGACAAATTTTGCAATTGATTTTAAACTAACTTCCTGATGAGCTAGAGATAGTAAAGATATTATCTATCGCATGCGATAGTCTCACAAGTATTTCCACAGCTATTCAAAATTCACAATCACAAATTTTCAGGACTATCTGTACGAGCAAAATAATATTAATGATTTCGGCGCAACGGTTCGATCATTTAAACTAACTAAAGCACTTTTGCAAATACTTTTTAAAAGAAAACTTTAAAAACTTTTAAATTAATATTATTTTGCTTAACAAACTACGATCGATAACTTTTAACAACATTTATCTGTACGAGGTTAGGAATCTGTACGGCACTAGGAAAAATTATTTTATACTTTTTAGTCCGTTTTTAAAAACGTGGTATTTTAAAAAATTTATTTTTATTTAAATATTAGTCTTGCGTTATTATAACAATAAAATGAAGAACTTAATATAGAATGAAATTATTCTAGGTCGGACTAAATGTTTAATTTTCGAGTTAAAATAGCTGCGAGTGCAAAGGGTTAATAACTTTTAAACTAATCCGTTTGCGCCCTAAGACCCCTCAGTTTTTAAAGAGGACCGGAAGGTGCGTCGATTATTGGAAATAAAAAATTCGGGTGATTTTAATTTTTTTTATCGAATAAAAGCCTTTATTTAACGTAGCAAGTAGCATCGAAACTTGCTGCAGAAATCGAGCTGGTCAAAGTCGAAACACTGAAAATTCCGCTCCGTTTTGAAGTTCCTCTTGGAGTAAAATCGATTAGGATTTTTCCTTGGGTAAGGTCAACTAGTCGATCGAAGTTAGGCGACCGGCCGGTGGAGTTACGGGTCGTTTGACCCGCGGGTACCCGGTGCGATCATTAATTCGGCTCGTCTTAAGCCCCGAGGCTTCGTTAAGCTCACGCTCGCGATCCCGCTTGTTGATCGAGTGACCGATGAACCGTGCTTCAGTAAGCTTAAGCGACGTCCTCATGACTCGACCATCTCGAAACTCTTGGCGATCGATTTCCCAGAGAATTCCGGGATGCACAGGTTCCTAGTTGATTTTCGTCGGGACACGGTAAAAACGGTTCAACGGACAGTGATGCTCTAATTGTCGGGAACAATGGATCGTAGTACAACGGGTTTGCTGAAACGATGTGCAGATTGTACGACACAGATTAGCGTATGGTTGTTCCCATTATTTTTTATAGGTGAAAATTTTCAGGAGGATAATGACTGAAAGTAATCATTGGAAAATTTTAAACGCTTCTTTAGGATTTCACTGGGTGATCTTATCATATTTATTATTACACTGCGGATCTTTTTGCAAAATAAATACTATCTATATAAATATATAGAATAATAATATAATAATAATCAAATTGATTGCTATTTGTTGCTGGGCCTTCTTTATGGATCAGCCATTTTGTGAAATTCATCAAAAAATTATTCTTATCTACTTTATTAGAGAAACATTTGTTTTTTCTTTTAATTTGTGGAACTTATTTCTCTTTAAATGTAGATTATTTTGCAGGATATTCCCTGTATGTGTATTTTTGAAATGTTCAAAATTTTAAGCTTCACTTCCTCAAGGGTTAAGGTCTTATAAAGAGAACTAAACCGTTCAATAAATATGAGCAAATCTATGGTCTGAATCTATCTGCTTTATGAAAAAATTAGAGACAGGAATATATGTATACTTACCACAGTAATGCATACCACAGTAACTTGTGCACTGAAACAACATGTGCTTATACATATATTCCTGTCTCTAATTTTTTCATAAAGCAGACGCAGTTGTTTCCTCTTTCTTGAAAAGGATCCATATTGGGGTCGAAACGTTGAATGTTTAACCAAACTACCACGATTGCTTTATTTTAAGGATATTCTGGAGGTACATAAAAATTCAATAAAATTTTGGAAAATTTTAGAAGATATAATTCTTACTAAATTAATGCAATTATACCAAAGTTTGAGTTCGATTCACTGCACCGTTTAATATTTATAGCAACTTAAAGTTTGCACATTTTAACACGTCTTCTCATGGAGAATTCATAAAATTCCACTTCAAACCGTATTTAAATATTGCAAAAACGCAACTAGAAACTCCATTTTTATATATGTAGTAAAAATTGTGTAATTAATTATGTTCAAAATTTATCAGTATTCACTAAACAGTTACATTCACAAAAGTCACTTACAATTTCTTATAATATGAAGATAATTTGATTAAAAAATAAATATAACATGAAATTCGCTAATTAAACGAAAGCTTTTTAAATTAATCTATTTTTTTAATGCAAAATATACTCATCAATGGCTTTCATTGACAATATATATTGATGGATTTCGAATTTCTTGTACTTTTGTCTGCTATTGTACCTCCAGAACATTCTTAATACTGATCGAACCTTTGCGTCGATATCATCTAGACTTCTTGTTATAATCTACACTACGATTGATACAAATACAAATACTATCTTTGTCGATTTCAAGAAATGGAAAGCAAATCAGATGTTCCTTCTTCTCTTAATAGTTTTAATAGATTGATCATCTAATTCATCATCATACATCATATATTGACATCTTTAGTTCTCAAAATATTCTTACAAATTTTAATTTCATCCACTCAATTTTTATATAAACACGTAGAGATCCGCAGTCTATTTATTATTACAATCAGAATGTAAATTCTGACTTGAGAGTTGTTAATATAGATACTTGTATAAACGCTATCTTTAATGCGGCAAATTATAGCTGCATTATGCATCTACTATTGGATTTTCAATTGAAATAATGTAGTACAAGCGTTATCAAATTTAGTACAATTATGTATCAGTACAATCATAATTTAGTACAACCCAATTCAGTGCGCTTTGTTCGAATCAATTACGAATTATAGTCGTGCCATTGTGCATAAAATTCGTAATACTGAATGGAAGATTATCACGAAAAACTGCAATGGTACAATATATTAAAAAATGATGAGAACATTATAAAAAGTTCAACGTTTAACCTTTTCACAAATCCAATGAAAAAAAGTGCATTTATTTTCGCAGGTTTAACCCGCGTATTAACTAATTCGGATTAAATACTTTGAAAACAAATGCGAAGAATTATTTTATAAATTTTTATCGACTTTGAACTGGAACAGCTGCAGTTGAAACGTTTCAATTGATAGAACCGTATGCACGGATAGGTCATAAATTAATTTCGCCAATTCGATTTGACAAATTACGAGGTTTGTGTTTTCGACTTTTTCACCGTTGTTCATCGGCTGGAAAAATATTCTTTGTCCGCGTCCTTTGAACGAACCATGGAACAATTTGTCGGGACGGCGCAGATTTTCGGTCTTTTTTTCGAAAGCAATCTAGACAAATTTGGCTGATATTCCGTTTTGGGAAATTGACCCAGTTTCCATGCAAACGAGTACATATTATAGCGCGACGAAACGAAGGCGTACTTCAGATGACAGTTTGGAAATGAGTGAACTAGATTGGTTCGCAAATATTACTTTTGGCTGTTCAATTTGCATGAACTGGAAGAAGTTTCTGGTGGAACAGGAACCGCTTTAAATTTTATTAAAAACTAACCCAGATTCATCTCTCTTTTTTATTGTTTATAATCATTTGAAAAATTTAACGTGATAATATTAGCTGCCCATCAATTCTAAAATTTTTATTAATAAAACAAAACGCATTCTAACGTTTAGATCAGTGTGGGTAAAAAAGTAATTACAATTACAATTACTATTACTTACCAATTACTGTAATTTGTAATTGCAGAAATAAAAGTACAATTACATGTAATTGTACTTGTAATTGTAGAAATGAAAGTACAATTACATGTAATTGTGTAATTGTGGTCCGCAATTACAATTACTGGTTGAGCCAAAGTAATTGCAATTACAATTACAATTACTGTGATTCGAAAAGTAATTGCAATTACCAATTACAATTACATGTAATTGTACTTTTATTTCTGCAATTACAAATTACAGTAATTGTTCTCTTAAACCATTGATTTTTATGTTTTGGACCATTATCTGTTTTCGTATTGAAATTGTAGTCCACTTTTGCTAATGTAATTGCAGATGTAATTAATTACTGCCCAACTCTGGTTCAGATTCATTTGTAAAAACTAAAAAATGTATCAATCTATATACATATATAAAAACAAAGTCCTGACTGACTCACTCACCTATCAACGCCCAGGCTAAATCTTTGGCTCTAGAAAGCTGAAATTTTCCACAGATGTTTCCTTCATAATCTATATAAGGGATAAGAAAAGATATTTCGAATTTCAACTCCTAAGGGGGTTTGCTACGTTTGTATGAGGAATATTTTATTTGTGGTCATATTTGCTTGAAACGTGGTCTTAATGCTCTTTGATACAATTAATCAAACACCTATTTCGTCATTTTTAAAAATTCATTCCTTAAGGTGATGAAAAGGGGTTGCTACGTTGAAGAATATTTTGTGCGTGGTCGGATTTCCTTGAAACTTGGTATTAATGCTCTTTGATATAATTAATCAAACACTTATTTCGGCATTATATGAATTTCAACCCCTAAAAGGGGGTGAAAAGGGGTTGCAGCGTTTGTATGAGGAATATTTTATTTGTGGTCATATTTGCTTGAAACGTGGTCTTAAGGCTCTTTGATATAATTAATCGAACACCTATTTCGGCATTTTAAAAATTCTTCCCCTAAAAGGGGGTGGAAAGAAGTTGCAATGTTTGTATGAGGAATATTGTTCGTGGGCAGATTTACATCATACTTGGTCTTAATGCTCATTGATACAATCTGAATGGGGTGAATGGGGGGTTAAAAGATTTTATGGAGAATCAATATCATTTTTCGAGGGCATGAAACAGTTTCCTGTGCGAGCAAAGCTGCGGGGAGAAGCTAGTCTTACAATATCAATCATTTTTTTCGACACAAGAATTTATTTGATCAACTTTTTATATTAAAAGCGTCGCGTTACATTTACAAATGTTAATTACGAGGAAAATTGTGCAAGTCAATTCTAGTAAGCAGAAATTTATTAAAAACGTGTTTCCTCTTTTAATATTACAGTAACAAAGTACAGTACTATTTATAAATTCTTTCCACCGAGCCTCTATAATTTCATATTCAATCAATTCGTTTACTCGCAAATGCATAAAATCGGCAGTATAATGATTAACGCAAACCAGGGACGGAAAGAGGGTTGATAGCCGAGCTGAAACTGCTTTCGGTGTGCCCGCCGAATGAAAATCGTGATCGACCGGGTCCGATCGGACCGATTATGGCAAGGCTTCGCGGTGAATCGTCGCATCCCTCGTAAATCACCAGGGGGAATAAAGTTTACGAGCAAAACCCGCTTTCCCCCGCATTCGAATTCAACCTGATTTGACGAAGCTACTCGCCGTATAAACTCGTCACCGAAAGAGGGCGATCCTCCCTGTTATACGAGCGGCCAGGAAAAAGTTACGTGGCCTGGATCGAGCATATTTCCGTGGGGATGCGACGACAACACCGAATCCTCGTCTCGGGGAAGACGAACGGGGCTGCTTTGCTGTAGACCACGGTGCAAACGACACTTTAGAACTGAATTTCCGCTCCGAAATAACGTATTAATCATCCCCTGTGGAACGGACCTTTGTTACATTCTCCTACCCCTTTCATA
>CM052342.1:3420941-3433881 GCA_028455595.1 Lasioglossum vierecki | reverse complement strand
AAAAATTATGGACAGATTTCTAAAACCTCAGGGGTGGCATTTGAACAGGCAAAGTTTCCTGTGAAGACATTTAACAAAAAAGTTATCGACAGATTTCCAAAATCTCAAGGGTGAAAATTAAAAAACCGGAGTTGCCTGTAAAAACATTTAACGAAGCCAGGAAGCTAGAAATAAAATTCTAGAATCGTGGAGGCATTTAAGGAGGTATCATTTTCTGTAGTTGTTTATTATCTGAATTATCTGAAGTACCATTATCTGAAGAAATGAGAAAATTGCACATTTCTCCGAACTTTCTGAAGATTCTTTTCTATAGCTAGCTGTAATGAAAAATTCTGCTTTTCATCAGGAATCGGACAGCCTCGCAGTGTTCTCGGAGCTTCTCCGCTACACCAGTGTCCGCGAGCTGAGCCTGTGCAACGCTCGCCTGCATCTGGCGGTGCACGAGGGTCCTTTGGCGCGATTAGGGCGTCGAGACGACGCCGGAGCAGAACTCCTCAGGGCTGCACCACCTCCCGCCTGTCCCGCGATTGTGTTCCTCAGGCTGGCCGGTTTTCAAGTAAGTAATCCTCTTTCCGACTGGCTACGTCTGTCCGTCGCGCGCGTTGAAAGGAATCCTCTTCATCCAACTCCGCCCCCGGAGTTTCGTAATTATGAATTAGGCTGCGGTCACGAGAAAGGGAAAAGTTACTTCGGGTTACCTCAGGAATCATCCCTCTCAAGGAAGGACAACATTATTCAGACGCTCTGCATAATTGTTTTGTTCAGAGTATACATACACTAATCTGGAGCAGTCATTTTGACCAATGATGGTAGGCTTTGTGTTAAAGATAATCCGATGCGCAAGGGCATCTTATCTCTTATCAATCCCTCGTGTCAATTTGACACAGTTTTCCAGAATTAAATTATACTGTTCTCTCATTTTACCACGTTTACATTAGCTTGCCGAGTTGTCGCATTGAAATCGAATTTTAAACCACTTCCCGATCAGCTAGAGATTTGAAATTTTCAACATAGCTCAGAACTGGACCACAATGCAATATTAAAATTTGTTTTTAAATACCTGTGCGTTTAGGAGATAAAAAGATCTCAACAGAGTATCTCAACGGGAATCGAACCCGGGTCTTACTATTGTTACGTCCTCTGAGGTGGACGTTTAGAGATGGAAATCGTAATTTAGAGATTTTGATGTAAGTTTAAAAATTTTTATAAAAAAGGAGATATGCATTCACCGGCTTCGGTTCGGGTAATTGAGGATTACTTAATTTCTAAATAATTTTGTCCGTGGAAATGGATATAGAAGTCAGGTATTTTGAAATGATTTGAAATATTGAATTTAGATAAAAAATTAAACAATATGTAGATTTTAAATATCAAATTTCATAATTGTTAGTATTTACCGTTTGTAGATCGGTTCACAAGATTCAAGGGTGTAAAGAGGTTGATGTTTACACGCCTTTTGATTTAAAACTTCACTGTTGAATGAATGAATACTGACTGATAACTGAATGTTAACTGACTGAATGATGACTGCTGTCTGAATGGTTTTTAACTACTTATCCTGATGATGAGCCATCCTTTTATAGATTCGCCAATCCATTGTTCTAGGCTTAATCTTCTTAGGGTGGGTGCAGTTTAACTATTGATTCGTTTTTATCCTGATGGATCAAGTGGCTCTACGCATCTTCTTAGGCAGTATTTTATTCTAATTTCCTCTGAGTTATCTTTTGCATTCTTCATTGATGAACAAATTTCAACGGATGTTTTCAAGGCGTAATATTTTACGCTCGCATGATTTATTAAAAAAAAAGATTTTCTTTAGTTTTTATCGCTCGCAATGTGGTATAGTATATGATAATTCAATATTATTTATTAATTATAATAATTGATGTTATATCTCTCGTGCAACATTAATAGAACAATATGAAAAGAAATTCTGAGATTATATAATATATATACGATTGTTTTTATTGATTATTACTCATGGCAGAACCACCGGACGTGACACTATATACGCTCGGTAGTAAAGACTAATAAGTAGAAAATCAAAAAATATATAAAAAAACTTTTTAAAAACCACGCTTATATGAGAATGCTCTACAAAAGGAGAAAATAATATTTATAGTCACTAATATCTAAAAATATTATTTTTTCCTTTTTAGTGCATTCCAATTTTTATATATTTTTTTTAGGTAAATTTTTCTGAAACTTTTTGTGACTTTTGTGAACACATAACCGAAAAACCTAAGATGTTAACTCATTGATTTGACTAAAAAAAAACATTGAAATTTTTTTTATTTTGTGTCACTGACTTTGACACCGAAGGATAAATTCAGTTTGTGAAATGGAGTACGGATGAGAGTTGAGGAACTTGGAAATCGAGAAGAGCGAATGCTAAACGCAACATCCTTTGACCATTGATGTTCCTAAAGTCATGCGCAGCTCTAAGTAGCTACGCATGTACCAGAAACGGAATGTGTCTGGCGAGTACGAATGTTAGAGAGATCTCAAATCGAATGTATCGAGTTTCCGAGGATCGAGACATTCGAGCTATCTTGAACCGGATGATACGTAATTCGAGGTCGAGGATGATTCGTTTGCGGTCTGGCTCGTGGTTGTCCATCCATAAGGAACAGGTTTCCGTGTTAGCAAACCGACTTAATGTACACGTGAAACGCTCATAACCGAAAAATGGACAATATTATTTTATAGAATAGAATTTGCTTTGTTTCAGCCTTACAGCTAAAAAATGTGATTTGGTACATACCTTCTCTCATTATTTTCTTTGTCTCACTCATTCCTATCATGTCCTACTCTTTTAGTATCCTAATTATCACCAACTTACTTATTTATTTACTTCGTCACGTCCGGTGGTCCAACCATTAACGAAATTGATAATCAATAAAAGAATCTATGAATTCAATATTTTTGAATAATAATTAATATTAATTATTATTTTGAATAATATTAATTAATATTAGCTGTTTTGCTGATGAAAACAGTGTTTGCGGGAAACCGTTGTTTGTCCTTATACGAACATAATAGGAGCTGTGTGAGCGCTCATTATAAAGAGGAGGGTTGATTGTTCTAAGGTGCACTCATGATTTCAGTAAAAAAAAATCGTTTTGTATTAGAAAAATGCATGGGAACCTGATGGTGGTTGTCTCCATTTTTCCCTCTATTTTAGACGATCATATTATTAATTATAAACATAATCTCGTTAAATCATGATGGAAACAAGCTACAATCAACCTTCCTCTTTACAATGAGCCTTCACACAGCTCCTATTATGCTCGTATAATGACAAACAACTCGATCTCGCTAACATGTTTCACTTGTTTTTCTAGTAATATTCTAGTAATATTCTGCGTAGCTCTTACCCCCTTAATAAAGAAAAAAACGATCAATTCGATTTGCGAAAAGGCGAATATAGAAAAATCTGCTTGCAAAAGAAGAAGCTGGACTAGGTCCTCTGACCTTGACAGTCCAATCCATCCAATCCCGAAACGCGGTACACCATTCCTCACTGTAGCCCAGGCGGATGATCAGAATTCGCCGGGAAATTCCCATTTGTCTTCGTTACCCGTATCGGAGTGAGAGAAAGAGATAGAGAGAGCGCGCAGGTTTGGGGAGGAAAAAACGAGGATAAAATTGCGAGGGACAAAGCTGAGAGCATTATTTCTGATTCCAGGTGACAGTGAACGATCGCCTGGCGCTGAGAGGTCCTCTTCTTCTGCCTTTCCTGGCGGGCTTCACCGCATTGAGCGAGCTGGACCTCTCTTTGGACAAATCCACGATCGGCGGCAGCAGCGGATCGCTGTTGTTCATCGACGACAAGATCCTGCAGCACTTCTTCAGCTGTTTGTCCTCGCATTTCAGGAATCTGCAATCGTTGAGGATCAACTTCTGGCGAGTGACGCTGGAAGACAGCGACAAGACGATGCGTCAAATCGCGAAGTACCTGAAGCTGTGCAACTTGAGCTTCCTGAAGGCGAACGGTCTGATCGTGACCGATAGCGCGAAGAAGGTTCAGATGGAGCATGTGTTCGTGCAGACCTTGTTGACACACCTGCAGTATCTCACCTGGCTGTGCCTGGACGGAGTGGAGTTAACAGAGACGCAAGCCTCCAGCGTTGGAAAATGCGTGAGAGACCGATTCCCTGGGACCTCGTTGGAGATCAGCGCCAAGGACGTGCACGTGAAATCGGTAAAAGCTCTGGTAACCGCTGCTGAAGAGGGCGGCAGAGCTGAAGTGGTCTACACGGGTGGATCCAACTGTAGGCTGAAGATCACGAAGATCCAGAAGAACGGAAAAGCCAAGAAGAAGTGAAGGCTAGTTGGAGGAACGCTTGGTTCTAAGGGACATAGAGGATTCTTAGCAGAGGATCGCGGACAATGGGAGATCGATCTTGAGGATTAGAGGATAGAGGATCGAGAGGGAGACTTTTCGCCATCGATCCGGTGAAACGGATCTCGGGATGGATAGCTAGAGGACGTTCGAGAGTAGATTTTAGGACGAAACGAGTATTTCAGAGACGCGGCGCCCGTTCGTCGACGATTTTTAGCCATAAGAGGCAGTCTAGGGTAAGAGGATCAAGGACACGCGGTGCGGGAGAGAGAAAGAGAGAAAGAGGATCGATGGGCCGATACTTTCTGGATCTCCGTCTTACTGTGATTTCCTTTTTCCGGCGCGTGGTCGCCCTCCTAACCTAAAATAGATTACACGTAGACTGGTAGCAATCTATCAGCTCGCCGGTTCATTCAAACGCGACGTAGACAACGCTGGACCGGGGATTGTCTGTCTCTGGATCCTGGATCTAGGTGTCCTTGTTTTTCTTTTCTTTTTCTTCATTGGAGAAGATTTTGTATCGTCTCGCGATCGACCAACACGGATTTTGCACACCGACGGACACCGAACGGGCGAGACGAACACGCATGAAAGAGGCTGTTGCGAAACTAGATACGTTCGTTGTTATTAAATGGAACTGTAAAATACGACTCAGAGTAATATATTATTATGATTATCCGTCATTAACCGCGATCACCGTCATCACTGATTATTATTGTACTATCGTTCGTCATTACTATTATCGTATTCCGAATCACGATTATCCAATGTTAACGATCGATTCGAACGATCCGAGAGTGAAGAATGGCTTTACGAGAGTGCGTTTGTTGGAGACTTGAAGAAATTTTATAGATATTATATTCTATATAGTAGCGTGTAGAGAAACCTGTCCGGAGTTTTACGCATTATTAAGAGCGACGGCTATTGTATTGTAAAAACAAAAGACACGGTAAAAAATGAGAGGATCCGAATAAAAGGGACGTGCAAACACGACTGCCAAAATCGTAAAATCGTAGACCGCGATCTAGGCCGGTAAAATTAATCACAACGTTCGTTACTTTATAGATTAAGCGTGCGATTCTGCGATTTCTATTGATCGACGATCGCCGAATGAACGCCGGGTGCGATTTTGGGCGATCTTTCTCCGAATCTGCGGCCAGCAGATGAGAACAGGGGGTCGCTGTAACTGCCACGCACCTGCGATTACAATCGAGCAAACGATTCGGTCGGTTTCAGTTCAGCTTCACGCGAAACAATTCCACGAACCACACAGTGTTTCCTCTACGGTCGACGCGCGATTTTCTTCGCGATATCCGCGGACCTTTTCGATCATCTTTTAGCGTCCAATCGCGAGGGATCCGCGCGAAGCGTTACTCGACGATTGCCCAATATTTCATAGATCGATTTTAAACAATTCTATAGGGGACATTTGTTAGAGACACAGTTCTCGAGAGAAGAGAATCATCCCAGTCAGCACCATCCGCCGCCGAGCCCAGCCTGCAGGGCCCCTGACCTGCAGATTCCGTGCCGAACATCGCTTCTAGCTGATCTAGGCCGAGTCGGCACAGTTTCTGCAGGGCCACTGATCAAGCCTGTGCGCGCAGATCACTTGCAAAATAACCGAGCCCAGGCCCTGCAGGCCGTGCTCAGAATGTGCACAAATGCAAGGGTACGGTATTAGCGGTGTTATTTGCTAATAACACAATTACAGGTTGTTTCAATAGTCAAAAACGCTATATAAAAGATCAATCTAGGCCGCAAGCGCCCTCGAAACTCATATTTTTTCCGTATACGAGGGTAATTTGCATTATTCGACAGTGTATATGTCATGAAAACATATACAAATTGCGACAAAGAATGACAAAGAATGATACAAATTGTGACTCGTAAAAGTAAAAATTAGGAGTTTCGAGAAAGATCGCACCTAGATCAATCTTTTGTCTAGCGTTATTGACTACCGAAAAATCAAATTATTGTATTATCGAGGAATGCGAACGCACACTTGCAATCCTGGAAAAAGGAATCTACCTACGCAAGAGGGAAGCACTAATGTCGCGATTGCCGTAGTTATACAGAATACAGGGCAAGCCGCACATATATGCTGCCGAATAATACAAATTACCCTTATATACGAACAAACATGAGTTTTGAGTGCGCTTGCGGCCTAGATTGATCTTTTATCTAGCGTTTTTGACTACTGAAAAAACCCGTGATTGTATCATTATCAAATAACACCGCTACTACCGTACCCTTGCATCTGTACAGATTCTGAGCACGGCCTGCAGGGCCTGGACTCAGTTATATTACAAGTGATCTGCGCGCACAGGCTTGATCAGTGGCCCTGCAGAAACAGAGCAGGCGTGCTGACTGGGATAGTAACCCGGGGCTGTTCTCTGCCATATCTTTCGGCGCGACAAGTTTACGATTTTTCTGTTCTAACCCTTTGCACTTGACCGTCTCCACTACCCAGTCCGCACCATCTGCCGCCGAGTCGGCATTGTTTCTGCAAGGCCACTGCGCTCGCACATGCGCGCAGATCAGTTGCAGAATACCCGAGCCCAGGCCCTTCAGGCCGGGCCCAGAATCTGCACAGATGCAAGGGTGCGGTATTAGTGGTGTTTTTTGATAATAATACAATCACGGGTTTTATTAGTAGTCAAAAATGCTAGATAAAAGATCAATCTAGGCCGCAAGCGCACTCAAAACGCATATTTTTTCGTATACAAGGGTAATTTGCCTTTTTCGGCAGCATATCATGAGAAAAGTATGTATGCAGTTGTATGATTCCGAATGATACAAATTGCAACTCGTAAACGTAAAAATAGGACTTTCTTTTTAGAAAGCTTCAGATTTGCGTTCTCATTTCGTAATAATACAAACGCGGGTGGTTTAAGTAGTCAAAAATATGCTGCCGAATAATGCAAATTACACCTAGCATACGGAAAAATAAGACTTTTGAGGACGATTGCTGCCTAGATTGATCTTTTATCTAGCGTTTTTGACTACTGAAAAAACCCGTGATTGTATTATTATCAAATAACACCGCTAATACCGTACCCTTGGATCTGTACAGATTCTGAGCACGGCCTGCAGGGCCTGGGCTCAGTTATTTTGCAAGTGATTTGCGCGCACAGGCTTGATCAGTGGTCCTGCAGAAACAGAGCAGGCGTGCTGACTGGGTAAAGAAACAATTGTAAATCTAGCCAGTAATTCAGTAGTCCATTTTGAGGATCCTTATGGTAGAAAGCGAAATGTCTCATTTAAATATATTCATAATTTTCTATTCGAATATAGTAAATAATATACGAAACTCAAACACGACACGGATCAGATTTACTTGTTTAATCCACGATTTAGTAGAACCATGATTTTCTAATTTAACTAGAGTAATTATTTCCAATGTTGTCTTATATTTTATTTGAAGCTCACCGAGCTCTTTTGTGAATCGATACATTTGGGTTGCTTGGAGTTTTGAGAATATTTTCCGAGTGCAAAGGGTCAGTTGAGATTTTTTGTTTGTGAAATCGACGCGCAACGCTTTACGCGAGCTCCCTCGTTCGATATCCAGGGGCAAGCGTTCCTCACGGTTTTTCATTTTTGATAGTTTGCTATGTGTATATAAAAGACGCATTGATTGACGCCGTACAGGACGAATGGAAATATTTAAATGTACGATCTGTTATATTTGCGAGCCGTTTTAACGATGAACGCTGACACCACGGGTGAAGCCTGAAGCTGACACCACAACGCGTGTCGTCCAGCGATGTCTCCCCGCGCGTGGAATCAGCTTCAGCGATTTTATTATAAATATTTATGTATTTATATGTGTATACATATCCTTCAAATAAATGTAATATGTGTTTCACGCGGTCCAATCATTTCTCCCTACGGTCATTCCGCGTTGTAATCACTTTGCATTGTCCGCAATTGGATATTTAACACGAAACGAAATACGATGTGACAGCACTCTCAAAATTAGCGAAGGTTTAGAGTCATCGTTTTGCTGACTTCGAATTTTGTCATTTCGATACATATTCTCAGAAGTAGGCCAATGAATGTTTATCATGGAAATGGTTCATCGGATCGAGATGATGTTTTATTTATTTTGACGCTTCATTTAAAGGCAGTATCTTTGATCCAATTTTATCATGTAGGTGAGGTTTAGAAAAATGTAGCTATATGTTTAAAAAATGTTTCAAGAGGTAACTTCTCCGAGTAAAATTTTACGAAATAAGAATTCGTTTACAGCTTTCAGTATTCTCACGAAGCGTAGCGATTTTATTAGTCATTGCTATTATATAGAAGAGAATCCAGGATAAGTACAAGTATGTTTCTTTATTATTTACACTCTGTCGACACTGAGGTTCCTCTCCTCTATCCTCGATCTATACAATAATGTTAATAAAACGTAACAACGGTCACTTTCATCCTGGAAAATCGCATCATACTTCGTAAGTTAAAAAGAGTCCGATGTGCGTCATGTTCCGCTCTTACACACACACACGCGCGACGATCAATAGAAAAATTTATTATGTTACCCTTATCCGTTCCTATCGATGTTCCTCTCTACCATGGGATTTTGGCCTAGCATCATCACAACTTCAGGTATACACCATAATATACCTCGGCTACATGGAATGTCCTGATTACGCCTATGATTCACGCAGAACGGTGCCTACAAATTTTCTGATATTGCAAAAATTCTACTAACTAACTCGAAATTGTAACCATTTTTCGTTTAAAGCTTTCTCTTCGCGCCTTGTTTAACTAATTTTCTGCCTTATCGATACGGCCCTAGGTTTGCAACAATTTTCGTTCATCGAGAATGATGAAAATGAAGCGGTTCACCATTTTCGTAAAATGTAAAAAATCATACTCGCCGAGATCGGGTGAAGTAAATTTTTTTTACAGAAATTTTCTACGGTACATTCATTTTGATATTACGCGATATTAATTTAATTGTCAGGAGACGAGTAGCTAATTTCCGCTGGATCAAAACGCACCCAGGCACTGTCGCTCCAAAGTCAATTTAATTAGTCGTTGCATAAATACCACTCAACCGAGCGCACAATGTGAACGCAATCTTGAGGAAAGTATAACTTCACGCAAACGTAAGAATATCAATTTATATTACATTTTATAAAGTTGCATTCATATATAATATATATATATTATATATATATAATACACATTTATATATAATTTATATATAATATATAATTTATATATAATTTATATATAATACACATTTCATATTTTCTTTCGTTAGTACTGACTAGCTGTCTACAGCTGTCGCCAAAGGTTTTACGGCCGCGTCGGTATTTCAAACGCAATAAACTTTAATGGAACCCATTCGCGATAGATCCCTGACCATAACGCTCGAGTTTCGCGTTATCAAGATCGATATAGACAAAATTTGATAACGAAATACAGATAAAAACCGTTAACACGGCTCGAGCTAGCTCTGTGATCGTAAAAAAATCTAATACTATGCACCAGTAGTGATTTCCATCTAGGTTTTTAAATGCGATTTTTTGTAAAGGCTTCGATGAGTAGATACAAACGTTGATCGGTGAATTTCTTGGTGAGCGAATGTCTCAGTTGTCGCATTTTCCGTAAAAACGAAGATCAGTTAAGTTCGGCAAAAGTGTGTATAATCGAGTTTATGGGTTGTTCAATGTCTACATATGTACAATAGCAAAAATGAAGGAATGAAAATTGTAAATGAAATGCAGTCCTTAGGAGTATGTCTCGCGTCCTGTGTCCCGACGATCTTTAACACTCTGAGTGTCAATTCATCAACCTCGAAAACTCCACAAAATCGAAATAATTTATTTAACGAAACACGGATTAAAAGGCTAAGACTAACGACATCAAGTGTTTTTCCAAGCTTCTTGCAGTTTCTTGATCCTAATCGAATTTGATACGCTAAATATACGAATCTAAAAATTGAATTTCAATTAAAAGAAATTGAAAAGTAATTCCATCTCCCATTTTGAGGAGACGCGGCACTCAAAGTGTTAAACGATTTGTAATCCGAGTTGGTATTCGCTGTTGCTCAGAATGATGCGTCTGCACAGCTTCAAAATGGCAGAGATGTTCTGCACAATGGCTATGTTCCTCGCTTGCTTCTGGCAGACTCCGCAGACAGATACAGTCTTGGAGCACTTGTAAGAACACTTCATGACATTCACGTCTTTCCTAGATCACATGGCTGCGTAATCCAGCTGAACCGTTAAATGCCTTACTCCAGCTGCTTGAAATATCATCTGTGTGTGCGCCACAACATACTTTGGGTCTACAGTTCTAGCCACTTCCAACTTCAAACACCCGACATAGACGTCCGAGCACAAGGTCCAGAAATGCGGCTCTTGTACACTGTATACTCCAGCCAACTGGGTCACTTTATTGTAACACTGCGGTAGGACTTGGTCCATTGCCGCCGGCTGCCTCTGCATCAATATCTCCCATGAGTCTTTCATTAACGAGAGCATACTTAAAACTATCAATACTGCGATCAACATTGAACAGATTGGATCAGCTATGAACCAACCGAACAGGCGCATCAGTATCGCAGATACGATCACGCCTACAGACCCCAGAGTGTCCGCTAGAATGTGCAGAAATACTCCTTTCATAATCTGAGAGTTTGTACCGCTGAAGGAGGGGTCGATTTCGATGTCATGGTGGTCGTGGCTGTGACTATGGTTCGAATGAGAGTGTCCATGGCCGCCGTGAGAATGCGAGTGAGAGTGACCATGGCCTGAACCATGACCATGCCCATGTCCATGATGGAACACGTATATTCCTACTAAATTAACTACTAGTCCCAAAATAGATACAACAAGGAGTCTCTCGTGTTTGATCTCTGGTGGCTCGATAGACCTTTCAACCGCTTCCGACATGATGAACAGTGCAATGAAGAATAACAACAGAGCATTTACAAAGCCTCCCAAGACTTCTGCTCTAACATATCCATAGGAGTATCGCTCGTTCGCTCTCCATTTTGTAATTACAGATGCGGCTAAGCCAAACAATAATCCTGTGCAATCGAAGAACATGTGAAAACTATCCGAGATCAAGCCCAGACTGTTTGTCCATACTCCGTACAACAATTCAACAAAGGCAAAGGACAGATTCAGCAGTAGAAACAGAAACAAATTCCTGGTGTTTTTGTCAGAAAATATTAGACGCTTCCATCCCAACAGTTTCTCTTTTATCCGGCTCCCCAGATTCCTCGAGTCTTTGTGCGATAGGGGAAGCATTTTACAGTATCGGTAGGGCTGCTTCGACAAATGGTATTCTTCCTGCAAAGGAACAAGTTTTTAGTAGAATTATAGACCTTTACGGAAGTGTTTATACAGCTACGAAAATTACACCAAATATTACAAACCTTTAATTTTGTCCAGAAGATTGCAAGCTGTTATTGGCGCCACTGGGGGACCTGCAAAATATTAATGTAACATTATATACATTTTTTAACATTCATCTTAACAATTCTTTTATTTCTTTGTTAACCCTTTGGCACTATAATTAAAATTTCGAACTAAAATAAAATTCCACTTCTATGTTATGGAAATAATGTAAATTTTATCAATTCTAATCATTGTAGATTTAAGGAAAACTACAGTGCAAAAGGTTAATAAATACAATAAACAGCGTTGTCTAGATAACACGTGTCAGTGATCGATTTTTGATACCTTAATTCAATGTTTTAAAAGACTTGCTAGATTGATCGTCTTGGTCATATTTAAAATTGACGCGAGTGTATGTAAACTTTTGTGGATGACTGTAGGTGCCACATATGTTACTCGGAAATAACGTTTTCCTGAATAAACACTGCTCAATTAATTCAGCATGCACGACGATACGACAGTTTACACGCGAATTAGACGATCCGATAAGAACAATTCTCAGAGATAATGAAAAATATGTTCCGAGCAAAGTCGTTGATCGCACAGCTGATTACACGAGCGCTTTGCTTATCAGCGAACAGTACCGGTCGAAATTGCACCCTGAACTGTCCTCTCGAAAAAATCGCGCTGTTTTAAAGAACCTGTCACGTAGTCGTCGATCGCACTACTCGAATCAAACACAGATCGTTAAAAAATCCGCACCACATAAAAACACAATTGACACGTCGCAACGGTGAAAGGTATCTTAACCTTACACGGGTTCGGTTCGTCCGATGGGAAATACCTTTTTCGTGCGAGACTGTGTATAAAAACGAAGACTCAGGATGGTTTCGACGACATCAAAAGGTATTCTTAAAGCGAATACATGTTGTGGACGCGTCAGAAAGGTAGAAAACCGGGCTCTGAAAATGCCTGGCAGAGCGCCATGCTTAACACGCTGCAGCCACTCCTGAGCCACAGATTACTATTCCAGAAGGGAAACTCGTATCGAATTTTCAACACGCCTGTTAATCCGTACACCGAAATTGAGTGACCTTGTCATCCAACATCGCATGGGGTCTTGTAGAACCTCAATAAAATAATGTTTCAATCCAAATAAAACAACTACTTTAATTCTAATTGATTAATTCTTTACATTAGTTAGGTCTCTGTTAACATTTTTTGACAGAATATTTGACAG
>CM052342.1:3386022-3420841 GCA_028455595.1 Lasioglossum vierecki | reverse complement strand
CAATCTTTTTAAGAAAGTAGAAATATAATAAAATAATAATTGTGAAAATATATTTTAAGAATATTCATTACGGTGGTATTACGAAAACGTTTATCACAAACATGTTAGAAATAAATTATACATAGAAAACATATTACTTACGAACAATATATAAATACATTTGTGCTTGTAATAATTTAAATATATTACAATATTATATTGTAAAATACATACGAGCATTGCCGAGGTTTACCGATCCTTACCGAATGGGTCTTTAATCTTGTTGTTCCCCTACTCTTTGACCAAGTATAGTTATAGTCATTTATAGTAAAGAATGTTTTAAATGTTCAGCGTCATGTGACATTTACTGTCGGACACACCGATTGTGATTGCGAGCTGAAACATCGCTGGCATATTCAGATAAGAACTTGAAAGACAGATCTAATGGCCAGGCTGTTGTTAGAAAAGTATCTTAGTTTATATCATGATGATACTGGGACGTCAAATGATATATAACCTCTTCTTCAAATGAGAAGGAATGAAAAAGCGAAAAGGTATAATAATGTAAACATGACGGAGGAACTTTCTGGTGTAACGATAGTCATATTTATCGCGGCTGGTGTATTAACAATGTTATTGCTATTTATTTTTGCGAAACGTCAAATTATGAGGTTCGCTTTACGATCACGTCGTGGCCCTCATATTCCGATCGGACACGACGCAAGGAAGGTATGAACGATTACTAGACAGCGGATTTTATGCATTTATGATAAAAATGAGTAGCTGTAATTTGTTACATTAAAAACATTGAAAGATACAGTTATGTTATATTCAACCTATTAAACATATTAAAAGATCCGCTGTCTAACGATTACAGATGCTTCTAATGTTATTGTGAAAAGCGTGACGTCCGTTTAATTGTTTAGTCTCTAAAGAAGGAAATTGAAAGGCGAATAGAAGTAATACCAAGAATTCAGTATGAACCGCAACTTATTAGTGATCCACGATTTATCGTGACACCTCGTGCACAAGTTCCACCGCATTATTATAGACTGAAAGCGGTAGACGATATCAGAGCTTTAGGTAACTATACCTTCATGTTCTTTGCGATAAATCGGTAATTAGAGGATAACTCGAACGATATGTGATTTATCCTGTATCGTTTACTATAGAAGCTGAAATTACAAAGTATGATAATTGTCTCAAGAGGCATCCGTCTGAAAATTTAAGAGCTTATCTGCTCTCTACGTTAGCTACTCCGTTGAATGGAAGTGGGCAAAGATTAATTCATCAATTTTGCGACTTGTACGAACATGCTAGACACGATCCAACCGAATTCGGAGACGAAGAGTATCAAGTGTACACTCGATTGTTTCTTAAATTAATGGATGCGTAAGTACCATGGTTCTAAAGCAGCAAGAAAACTGAAAGTTATCAAACATGTTTACATATAACGAGGCACATACAAGTCTAAATTCGATTGTTTTTTTAGAGCCCGTTTATTAAAATCTTATCCAAGTAGTAGAAAATCTAGTCCAAGTCGTACACCCATAAAAAAGAATGTTGAGACCAAACGAAACATATTGGAACCTAGGATGAAATTACCAGAAGATCATACGTTGACCGGATCAAGGCCGAACACTCTGACAGTTATAGCTTTGGACAATAGCGAAACATCTGTTTAGTATTGTCAAAAACGTTCACCTACAAGATGCGCGATCGTTAACATTCTCTTCCATTGTATTCCAGAAACTTTCGTCGCACACGATTCCTATTTACATTTCGGTTTTAATCGATAAATATTTAGTCCATACGTCCTTATAATACGGATTATGTCTCAAACATATTAACGAACGATGAAAAGACAGTCTGTAAACATTAGAAATAATACTCGTCCTCATATGGTTTAACCATTCCATAATCTGAAATGTGTAACGCATAATAAAACATTTGTCGGTTTTTATAATGTAAAATATTCTTCCTCGGAGAACAGAAAAAGAAAAGTTAAGAAGGACAATACCTGTGGCATCGCATATTTCCAGTCTTGTCTATCGGAAAGAATCGTGAGAGCTAGAGCAAATGTTTCGATCCGAACATTTGCCGACGTCACCGATAAATTTTGTTTCATTAAAGTACGGTCGATACCGGACAAACTGATGATAGATATAAACAAAACGCTGCAGTAGAATTCGATTTTCGTATTGTCATGTTGCATCGAATCCAACAACAGTACCTGAATTTTTATCATGAACTCTAATATCCATTTTATAACGATCTTGATAGACTGCATTTCAACATGTACTTTTTGTACAGTTTCAAGAAAGAAAACCTGTATACTAGAAGAAACGGAATAAAATAAACTTTTTTCGGGGAACATTAAAGTAATTGCGACGCTTAATATTATTTCGTGTTGTGCTTACCTAGGCATGGACATAGCTTCATCGATTAGTTCATTGAACAACGCCAACGAAGTCTCGGAACATTTCTTTATGGCAAGTTCGGCTCTGATCGTAATTGCATTTCTTAATTTATCAAGTGTTACCTCGGGCCACGCTCTAGGGGATGTCATCGTTTCTATGTATTGCGCTGACAATTCTAAAGTTGCTGTAACGTAAGACTCGAAACGTTTACATGTTAGGTCGATTTTATCGAAATAATTTTCCAGCAGATTCGACAACAGCGTTAAATTTCCGTCGTATGCTTGTTGGTTTTTTAAAGTTTCAGCATACGAAAACATAATGGTGTCAAACAAGCTTTTAAAACGTTCGTTACCGAACGTCATTTTCTCGAGTACGTATTGTAATGTGGTTGTTAGAAATGGTTTCATATTGTTCGGTTGTACAGCTTGACACAAATCGTCGAGGTTCTGATACACTGCAGTGTATTCGCTGTTTTTCAAATTGAAATCAGGGTCGGAATCAGTTTCGGACTCATACGTCGACAGATATTTTTCCATGAAAGATTTCGCGGACAGAGATACCTTTGCATGGCGACATGCGATGGCAAGAGTATATTTCTTAGCTTCGGGCGATAGATTGATCGTGTCTTCGAGGAAACTCCAATTAACGTTGGGTAATGGTTTCGTGTACCTGTGAGCAAATATTCTCAAGCATTCCGTAATAATACGGTGATTATTGAGTTCAGATTTGTTGGATCGTCTCAAATATTCACCGACTCCTCTTATAACGCTCTTCTCTGGCAGGTATTTAAAATTTTTTGGCTCGCCATAAGGCCAATTATAAACTCCAGATCGTAAGCTCTCCACTTCTTCGTCCACGAAAGAAATTAGAAGATTTCCAGCACTTGACAAGGATAATTTATTAACATTTCGAAGCATTTCTGTCCAACAGCTAGCAGGTACATACTGAAGCAAAGTGTCCGGTTTCTCGGTTGAGTCGTCAGGCACCACGAGATGAGATCGATAGTTCGCCGGTAACGTTTCCAGAGGAATACGTTCTAGACGAAACGCAGCTAGAGCTATGAGAGCAGATTCGATGACTCTCGGGTTATTGGACGTCGCGTACGTCCATAAATTCGACACTATATCGAAGACCAGTTGATCGTACGCTTCGAAGCCTAGAGTCGACGGATACGATGCAACATCGCCGAACAATTCGCAGAGACTTTCCAAAACAACGGCGCGTTTTTCCTTCTCCATTTTCGGCGCCAACACCCTCCACGTCGAAGAAATATCTATCACGGAAGCTTTGCAAAGCGCAGATATACTTTTGAGAGCGAGCGCGCTCGCGGTTCCGCCATTCGTGTCCGTCGAACGATTCAATATCTCTGATAGCAACGGCACCAACGTTTCCCCATGCTCAGGATGATTTTCGCAAACGAATCTCATAGCCCTTGCGCAACTCGCATCCGAATACCAGGAGTGATCGGCTTTCATTAGACGAATTATCGCAGCTGAAACAAATCTATAGCACATCGGCTGCTCTTTCAGTGTCTTTAAATATAATTCAATGGCGAAGCATCTCAACTGCTTGTCACCGTGTAACAGCGTGTCCAACGTATGAGTGATAATCGGCACGTTCTCCTTGGTGGTTGCCAACTCGGGTACAACCAGCAACAGATACTTCAATTCTCTGCTGTTTTTCGACTTGGTTAATTTATGTAATACCAGAGACAGTAGATGCGATTCGAAGCTTTTCACTTCTTTGCACACATCGATCAGCACGTTGCAGCTTAGCTCGGCAACTGTCGGATCATTTGTTTCTATAAAGAGGCCAGACAATAATAATTTACACTTGTTTTTTAAATCGATCGGCACTTGCGACATGTAGTTCAACCACTGTAAAATATCGTTCGGTTTCGAGATGTTTAGGCGACGCGTGATCTCCGCGTAGAACTGAAGACACGGATCAAAGTTTGTAAATTCTTCAAAGATTTTGCTCGTAACTGTTGCACCATCGTACGCAGGACGCCGTTGAACGAACATTTCTCTCAGTAAATTTGTTGCCATGTCCAAAGCGTCCGAACATAATAACGACGGGTAAGCCATCCATTTTAAAATTGTCGCTGTTACGGTATTCAAGAATAAGTCGCTGCACGACATTCTCTTTGTTATCATCGCACCTACAACATCATTTAGTTAAATGAAAACTGGGTACATAAACATTGATCTACTTCTGATAATATAAAGTGCTTACATATTCGTAAGGTATTATGTAAATAAATAGCAGGACATAAAATTATTATTTCTGCCATTAATGCTAACATCAAATCTCCGATGCGGTTATCGCATTGATCTATGATCACGAGTAACGCGTCAAAATTTAACGTTGGGTCTGACCCGTGTTTTAACAGCTGTAGAGATAAAGACGCTAGCACAGGCGCAATCGCCGTACAGAAATCTTTATTTTTCTCTCGACTTGCTTTCTCTGCAACTTCTAAAATTCTGTAATTCGTATTGATACAAGAATAAGTCTCGGCAGTGTACAGCCAAAGGGACACTTCTGTCTGCAAACACAGGCCATGTTCGGATTTCATCAATAATTGCCAAGTACGTTGAGCGCAGCAGTCCAATGGATTTGAAAAAGGATTACATAAAATATATAAGAAAACAGGGCGTAACATTTCTATGCTGTTTTCTCTGATTCTGAAATACTTGGACTGTTAGTATATCTGTACAAATGTATCCAAAGAAACAAATGTTGTTCTACGCACCGTGAATCTTGATGATTCAGAATGCCAGCCATCTCGTTCAATACACATTGCCAACTGTATTTATCTTGATTCAATATCATTATGAAGGGATGTTGAGGCGCATGAAGCGTGAATGGATATATTGTGTCGTCCTCCTTGTTGGCTTTCAAATGCATGGTCAATAAATGCCCGATAGCCATAGCAGCAACCGTGTAATTTCTAAAGCACAAGACAGACTCGATGAAACATGAAACGTGTAGGAAGAGTTACTCGAACGATTAGATCAAATAGCTTAAATTTACTTGATGGAAGAAAGGCTGGACACAAAAGTGGACAGTGCATCGTCAATATTCCACAGTCCATTTGCAACTAGCGCTACAAGGGCCTGACAAGCAGATATGCTGACCGTCACGTTCGCACTGTCTCGTTTCGTCGACAGTAACTTGAATTCGGGTATCTGTCGGAAATAAAAAAATTGAAAAAAGAAGCTCATTTAGAACGTCGAATCGTTGTTGCGACTAGGCTATCACGAAAAATTAGTTTACTTGTGAGATATTATCGCCGGCATTGCCGTGTCTCTTCTTCTTGATGGAATCGAACAGTTTCGATATTGCCTGCAAGGAGAAACACATTAGAAGAAGCGACACGGGACAATATAATACATGTATTTATTTCAGGAAAGGCGCATAACTCACGTGCGATATTAAAACAGGATTTGCCGATTGTAATTTGTATTCTATTTCGTCCATTTCACATAAAATATATTCTTATATCGGATAATTCTGTGTACGGAATTCTATGAGCATTTCTTAAAAATAATGCGGAAACAAGTTCATTCTTTGTCGTCGTATAGAAACAAAGTTATCGGTGTTCGATGCTTGAACGAAAACAAGCGTTTTAGGTTAGAACGCCTAACCTAGAATTACAATTAATATCTAAAAACGTTCCCTTCGACGTTCGATTTTTTGTCAGTCTTAGAAGGTCGCAGAATTGCGACGGTTATTCGCAATAATTACAACTTCGATTTGAAAAGTTGCACAGTTTCGAGGGACTTGTGCCGAAATGGGGTACGAGACAAGTAAGTACACATAGCTTATAGCGCGATTGTCGCGCGGTTAATGATTCGAACCATTCGTTTTTCGCGCCACGAGAGATCCCGTGAAATGCGCGGGAAATTCAAGGCGCGCGCGTGACACGCTCAACGAACAGACTGCAACGAGATTCTAGGAGATATCGTTTAGTGAGATTTTTCAATGTATTTATTCGTATGGACAAGTTGGAGCATAGTGCACAATATATTTAATATATAGTAGTCTGAGGAAGGGGATCAGAATACATTCTGGAGCTTGAACACAATATCTTACAATTTAACGACAAGATGCCTGCATTTCTGTACTTGCTTTCTGTACGTAATGTTACTCGTATATTCATATATTCGAAGTGTATAATATATAAAGCGCAACGACTCGCTATTTTTATCATTCTAAAAAAAGGAGACGAGAATACGGGTCCTTGTTTATTAGGTTTGCGTTACGTTACGTTACATTTCAGTCCATCTTATGTTGTCGCTTTGCTTTCTTTCTTCGATCAAGAATTTTCGCAATGGATTATGCAACATCGTGGCAAATACGTAGTACTCGCTAAAGTATATCCTTAGTTGGAAGTTGTCTCCAATTGCTAATTACATCCGTTTGGTTCGCGTAGTTTCACAGGGTTAAAATTCTCATTCGATGGAAAAACTGGAGTACAAAGTGGAACGCAAAACGCGGGATATACACGGGGGCACAAGGACAGTGATATATCGAGGAGCGAAAGAATGACCGCGAGATCGCGCGCGGTTTCGAAAACAAAACAATGAAGCCTTTTACGATGGATATAGTCTGGGATCGTGTTGGTCTCTGCGAGAGAAGCTCCGGCCTCGAGAGTTGCGAGAATTTGCGAGTTTGCGCGTTTACTAGTTTGCGAAATGGAATGGAACGGAACGTTCTGATATTTGACGATTGGAGACAGCTCCATTTCTTCGCGTAATCTGCGATTAACGATCTACATTAAATTTTGTTTAAAAGCAAATACACTTTACAGCCTATACAATCCGTACAAGTTCGTTTATCATTTTCTTTTCCCTTTTTCACGTTTTTCTCTTTTTCTCGTTTTCCAAATTTTCGCTGCTCACTCTTTCTACAGGAGTTTACGTTTTCGGAGAGTCCAGGGCAGGTCCAGGTACTTAGGCTATCTGCATATTTTCACAAAAAAATTTCTCACGGTCGTCCGTAATCTCCCGTTTCCTCTCTTCCCTCCATGTTTCGTTTGTTTTATAAAAATCACAGCACAGCACCAGCATTTTACTTTAAAGCCTGCCCGTATCTCCTTCGGACGCCTCATTAAAACTGAGACGAGAATGTTTCACCGCGTTTCTGTGCACTCTGCTACGTATAGAAACGAATCGTTGTTGTTACTCGAATTAAAAAAAAAAAACAAAAACAGATAGAAACAAAAAAACCACGCCTTGCTCTTTCTTGTTTTATTTGGCATTTGCGATAGTATGCACGGCATGATAAAACTATTTTCAGATTCTTGGCAACGCGTTTTACCAAACGATCGAATTGTACAACGCATTCATCTCTCGTCGATACAATAATAAAATAATGTAACCGATAATTATTAATGAATAATCGTAATAAAAGATACAAGGATAATAATTGATACTGAACTAACGTTAGGTAGCCGCCAGGATACTATGCGAGTGTACCGTGACGGCATTAATTATATACCTAATAGGTTTTCTTCCTTTTCTCATTAATTAGTCTTAGTCTTCGTTTTGTCTGGCCGTTCATCCCCTCACTCTTCTCCCCTCTCTCTCTCACACACTCCCTCTGTCACACGCACGCACGCACGCCACACGCACCAAACGCACACACACACACAACACGCGCGCGCACTCTCTCCTTTTCACCCTCTTTCCCCCTCTCTTACACCCTTTTACTCTCGATCACTTTTTTGCACGCATTTACTCTACCCTCTCTCATCCTCGCACTGTTTCTCGATCTCGATCTTGATCCGATTCTTGATCTCTTTCGTTCAGGTGTCACCCTCTCTACGTTGTTCGCGTATCGCTAACTACCGTTATTTTTTTTTTTAGTAAACAAATAGCATTCTAGCGTATTCAATGTACAACTGCATACTGTCGCATTATCATTATTTAGAATCCCGATTTTTCTGCTATACTGTCCTACGAGACAAGTATCGTATAATTTTTCTTTTTTTCTCCCATTTTTTTTTTGTTTTGATATCGTTACCGACACAGTACATCGATAGGCAATCAAATCGTCTGAAAGAATCGTATCGTCGTCCAAGAGTTATACAACTTTTCTCTACAAAAATGTCGAGTTCGCGAATCCGCAAATTTCTTTTTTACAATAAAATACAACGATCTATAATGTAGGTAATGTCAATGTTATACACAACATTCTCATTAAAACATTCGTACGCGGTATACACAAAAACACGCACGCAACACGCAATATGCAATACGCAACACGCAACATACAACGCGCAGCCACGCACGTACGCGTTTCTCTCTCGGTGATTTCGCGGGACATCGGTTTCCATTCGCACACGGTTTATTCGAAAAATTTCTACGTACGATAAAAATGTTGCTTCGACTCGGACTGTCCGACTGCGAACAAGTTCGAGGGCGAAAGCGGGTTTTCGCGTCGCAGAGAAATGAAATTGGTTCGTGGCGCGCGGTCCAGGAGGTTCGCCTCGTGCTATTAGCTATCCACTGTCGCTGCATACGCAACGACGAGTCGCACAGGCATCGAAGAGATCGGTGCCCGAGACAAGATCAACGCATTTTCTTTTTTACATAGTTTTCGTGTTCGTTCGCATGATCGCACATTCTCCGACTGGAAACTGCTGGAAACGTTCTCGATATTTCAAAGACGTTCACCAACCAACCGACTATCCACGATGTCACTTGCTCACTCCTTGTTCGAGTTTTATTCGATCCTTTTCTCGGCTTCATTGTCGCATCGAGCAACGCATCGCTATTCGTCGCTACCTTCGTTCTCGAATCGCTGTGCCTTTCGTAGACTGTCTCTCGTCGCGCTAGCAAAATGCTGACAATTTCGCGAACATGTCACCCATTCGTTCACATTCTTTCCAACCAATTATCGCTACCGTGTTCCTTCAGTTTCGGATCGAATACTATTCAAGATATCATCTATTATTCGCGATCAGCGAAAAATGCGAACGAATAGGTGCAAGTACGTGTACACTCTAATCGGATTTTAAGTACATATTCTGGTAAGCGCTTCGCGGTCTGGCAGAGACAACGTTTCGGGCGACGTCGTCACGTCGAAATGCAATTGTTCGCTTTGAACTTGTTTATTCTGTCTTGGCGATCGATTCGTATTCGAAAAGTAGAGGCGAGTCTTGAACGATACTCAAACCGATATGCTTACCTAATGAAATGCAAAGAATCGCTCGTCGACTCTGTTAGCCTTTCGATGCGTCTCTACTCGTTTTCTTCTTTGATTCTCTCTCTTTCTCTCTCTCTTTCTCTCTCTCTCTCACCTCACCCTCTTTCTCAGGGAGTTTCTCTCTCGTAATAGAAGATTGGGAAGCTCGCAGCGACGTCGCAGAGGTGCGATTGTTTCGACAAGAGAGGGAGACGGAGACGGTGAAGACAGTGAAGGTGGTGATGACGAAGGTTAGAGGCCGGTACGCAGCGATGGTAGGTTGAACGATGGTAAAGCGACACTCCGGTGAACGCCGACGGCAAGCTGGTACACACCGAGGGCAGATGGAATAGATACGTGGTGGCCAGGCCAACGAACCTCGTCGAGAGCATTATCGAAGAAGAAGTAGCAGGCTCGAATTAGCGGTACTCTCGAAGGGTGCCATATCCTAGGGTTGCCTGCCGGCGGTGGCAGAGTGCGGATGTCCCGCAGCGGTCGCTCCGCTGACCGGTGGAGGATGATGAGACGTGTGGTGAGTTTGTGCGGAGGTGGGTCCGGTTGTTCCGGCAGCTAGTACGGGACCGGGGGCCGCGGGTCACTTGGGCGGGAATGGCGAGATCACCGATGCGGCTACCGCGGCGGCCTGCTGACTCGCCAGCATTGCCGCTGTAACACACACAGATAGACACCGTCCTATTAATGCTTTATAGCTTATAGCTCGTCATTGCCTCGTCGCTGCCTCCTCTCGCGATTTCGACTTCGATTTCGATTCCGTGGACGATAGGGCGGGATCGCGTATTTCTCTATTCGTTTTTTTTTCTCGAGTTTCATTTCTCATTTCTCGTTCTTCGTTTGCCGCTTCTCGATCGAGACCCTCGCTATCAAACTCCGACGAACGTTCTTCACGTTCGTCGTGAGTTTTCCTCGGCGATTCGGCGCCACTCCAGCCCAAGTATCGCGCAGGAACGAACGAGTTATTTCGGAAGAAAAGTTGAAGCTACACTTCAGAAATCTCGAGAGTTTAGAATCAGAAGAAGATGAAAGGAAGGCTAAGGATGACGGGCGATGAGAGAGAGAAAGAAAGAGGGGGGCCGGGAGAGAAAAGAAGGAACGAGAAATGTTTTAAAGAAAAAGAAAAAAAAAGAGTCGCGGAGTTTGTAGAGCTAACCAGACGGTACGTTCCCATTAACGAGATGCGCGATTTCGTTCGGAGAAGTATCCGCAAACGCGTTGATCTTGTCCTCTAGCAAGAGAGATCTTCGGTGGAAGACTATTGAAAAAGTTCGCGCGGATGAGGGAGGATGTATCGTCGTGTAAGGCTATTTTTCGTCCACTACCCTAACCCTTGTTGTTCCCTATCGATGCGCAACACGTAGGAATTCATTACAAGTCGAATCGTTCTCGTCGTCTTCCGAACTCGGAAACGAGCACGACGATTACAATTTATCACAGTCTGAACTATAAATCTAATTATGCGTTCTACGAGTCCCGACTCGCTGGACGAGACGCGACTCGCACGTCCCTACGCTTTTCACCGTCGCGTAGTCGTACCCTAACGTTATTCGGAAAAAGTAACCAGTTCGTGGTCGGGCGACGAATCGTCTAACCGCGTATATTTACAAACCGTATGTACTCATATTTATTTACCTCTTACTCGTTATTTAGTTCCGAGTGTTTAGTTAAAAAAATCTCGCTTGCACTTCGCTGGCGTAGCTAGCGCAATTTCGTGCTCGCCGTTGTCGTAAATACGATTGCGACTATATACATATTTCCTATCGTAGTCGAAGACGTTGAATCGTCGTTCTCGCGAGACACGTTCAGGATCGCGAGTACACGTTTACACGAGTTTACTGGTTTACGCGTATACGTGGAATTTGCGCCCCCACCGGGAATGACGAATACAACAAAATCAATGGTTCAAACAGAGGATGGCCTTTTTCGGTAAAGACCTGAAAAAGCTCGTAACTCGTTCGTCGGTTTCATCGATGCGGAACAGAGATACTTTGTATCGTATGCACCAATATGGTGTACGTACGTTTGAACGAGCAAGCGTCGACGATACATACGAGGTCGCTGCGTTCTTTCGCGTTCTCGATCGCTGCACGAATATCTTGCGGTACCGTTCAAATGCTTAATCCTTTGGAATCGCGTGACAACAGTTCCGGATAAAACTGCTCCTCTATGACAACAACGACGACGACGACGACTCGTGCGCGTTCCTCGAACGTTCCCGAAGGCGAATACAACGGTTCGGTGTGTGTGGCGGGATAATAAAATTGAGGTTCGGGCGCCAGAGTCGAGGGCCGAGGCCGAAAACGGCTGCGACAGCGAGGACGACGGATCCGAAGGCGGAGATGGAGACGGAGGCGCAAATATACATGTATCATCGTCGATACGAGATACGAGTATTGTATGTTTCAAATCGATCCGCGAAGCGTCGGCGATATCTCGGGAATATTTGTCGCGCATCGAGACTTTTACTGTCAGGGTCTGACGAGAGGCTTACCTCCGTAGGGGGCGGGGTATTGTCCAGTTAGAAGGGGATAGCCTAAGCCCACGTGCGTGTGATGATGCGTATGTACGTGTCGTTGAGGCGGGGGTGACCTATTGTCTTTCGGCAATGTCCCGGTTCCGGCATCGACGGCCGATTGCTGTTGAGGTTGCTGGCCTCCCGGTTGATTCTGTTGTTTGGCGGTTGATTGCTGTCCCTGAGGCTGCGGCGGTCCGGGCCCGGCACCTCCGGCAACACCCGCTACCGAACTCGGCGGTCCACTCGGTGGCCTCGAAGGTGTCGGCCCTGCTGACGACGGACTCGCCGAGGCCGCGGACGTTTTGGGAGTCGGAGACTTGAGCGCGCGCTCCTGCAGCTCGTGTATCTTGTGCGCCGAGTAATACTGATTCGCGTGGTGTTGGAGCAGGTCCAACGCTTTTCCGCCTGGCGGTCTGCTCAGATCTTCTGGCGCGTGATACCTCGGCAGCTGGTGGAGATACGGATTACCGGAATACGGTCCAGGCACGAGCATAGGAGTCAGGCCACGATACACCGGATGACCGGGGTCGAACGGTAACGCGCCATAATGTTGCGGCTGCATGTAACTCGGATGGATGTACGCGTACTGAGACGTCGGCGGTGGGGGGCCTTGCGTCTCCATCGTAGGCTTGACACCCTCTTGCTTGCTTTTCGAGTCCTCGCTCTTCCCCAAATCCTGCGGTTTCTCCTGTTTCGGTTGATGCTTTGGGCTTGGCGGAGGCGGTTTCGCTTGCTGACTCTGCTTGCTCGGCTCCTCCTTTCGCCTCTGGTCACCCGGATAAAGGTAATACCTTCGGTCGTCCTGCATCGGACCGGGTGGTGGTGGTGGAGGACCTGCCCTTTGACTCTGAGACCCATGATATACGTGATACGGACTCATCTGACTCTTCATCTCAATACTTTCCTTCAGTATTTGATGATTCTCGTGCTGTTTGTCCTTCAAACTCGGCTGCTGTGGCTGCGGCTCCTGTTTGATTTTCGCCTTTTGTTCATGAAATTCTTGTTCCTGCTGCTGCTGTTGTTGCTGCTGCTGCTGTTGTTGTTGTTGTTGTTGCTGCTGCTGTTGCTGTTGCTGCTGCTGCTGCGACACCGACTGTGGCGGTTGATAAGGATAACCGGGTGGCATATAACCGCCGTAACCGCCGTAATAATGCGGCTGCTGTTGCGGTTGTGGAACCGACTGACTCAACTCCTTCTTCTCCTTTTCCGCCACCACGCTCTGCAAACTGGCCATCGTTGGCATTTGCGGTATGTTCAGCGGTTTCATCTCTTGCTTCGGAACGAGATCGGTTGGTTTCTGATCGATCGGTTTACTCTCTTGAACGCTCGGCACTAGATAAGGCGGTTGTCCGTAATACGGATACATGCTAAAGTGCGCCGGCAAGTGAGCAGCCGCGGAAGCTTTCCCGTCCTTTTCTTGCGTTTGCTTGCACTTGTCGGTTGGCTCCGCCTCGAGAACGGGCGCCGCGTCGTCAGAGATGTCAGAGTAGGCCGGACTCTGAACATCGTCCCTCGACGAATCGACGATCGGCGCTTCCAACGGCGACGGATGAGGACTACCTCCGGGCGACTTTCTCGACTTCTTCTTGTAACTCGGAGGTTTCGCTGCCCGCGGATCTTTGCTCTTGTCCTGCTCGGGCATCAGAGCCGCGGTCGGTTTCACTTTGAACTGCGGCATTTTCGCGTGCAACGAGACACTCTGGTACGACTGCAAATGCGACTGCACCGTTTGTCCCGGATGCCCCGTCTGCGGAGGACCAGACGCTGCTACCACCGACGCCGCTTGTTGCGACACCTGAGCGGCCAAACCTTGGAGACCCGGATGTTGACTCGTGATACTCTGCAACCCGGTTTGCTGGGACTGTTGCTGTTGCTGCATCCCCGCCTGTTGTTGCACCATGTGAGCTTGCGTCGGCTGTCCAAGCTGCGCTGACAGTGAGTGCTGCACGGATAATTGGTGCGCGGACGTCAACTGTTGCTGTTGTTGTTGCTGCTGTTGCTGCACGGCCGATTGCAGTTGTTGCGACTGCTGACTCGATTGCAGTTGCTGTGACGCCGCCGTCGCCTGGCCGGCTTGAAGCGACTGCTGAGTCTGCTGCAGCAGAGAACTCTGCTGTTGATGTTGCGACATTTGGGACGGCTGAGGCGGTTGCGGAATATTCAACTGCGGAGGGATATTGTTCGCGCTCGGATGAGGCGACGGTATCGGCCTGGGCGATTGACTGGCGCGAGGACTAGGACTCTGCGGCGAACTCGAACTACTTAACGACGATTGATTCTGCTGCGCCTGCTGTTGCTGCTGCTGCTGTTGCTGCTGCTGTTGTTGCTGTTGCTGTTGCTGCACGGACTGTTGCCTCGCGGAGCTCGGTATCGTCGGTGGCGGAGCGGGCAAATCGTCCTGACCAAATCTGAGCACTCCTGGTTTCACGATGCTCTTGTCTTGGCTGTGTACCGTCGGCGCGGTCGTGTCTATACTAGGCGACGCGACCCGCGGCGGTGGAGGAGGCGTTTCCGGTGGCAAACTGGAGCTTGGAGGACTGGACGGCCTCAACGGCGTGCCATCCGGTTTGTCGGCCGGGGATTTGACTGGTGTAGCCGGGCTCGGCGCCTCGATATTGCTCTCGTCGTTCTCCGACATGCTCGTGATGCCCTCCTTGGTATCGTCATCATCCGCCGAGCCATGCGCGTGGCTCTGGTGGTATTTCAGTCCGTTGATGTGTTTGTACTTTTTGTTGCAGTTCGGTTCCGGGCATTCCAACAACACGGGGCTCGCTGGAGGGGATCCGCTGGGAGGTGTCGGCGGCGGAGCGCGTCTCTTGTTCTTGTCCTCTTCTTCCGGCCCCCGCGATTTCCGCTTGGCCGCGGGGTCCGGTCGCGGTGGAACGAAAGCCGCCGGACTTGGGCTGGCTGCGGGCGAGCCCTGGGCGCCACGGCGTCCTTTCCCGCCGCCGTTTCGCAACTTGCTGTGCACCGAACTCCTTGTCTCCGTGAAGTTGCTCAAGTCGTTGCCCGGTGTCGCGTTCGCAGCTGCCCTTCCACGCTTTCCGCGACCCTTGGGCGTCCGAGCGTCGAGATCGCTGGTCGGTGAGTCGCAGAATCTCGGAGGTGCCCAATCGTGACGAGTGCAGTCCAACAACGTACCAACGTATGTTTTCCCTCGCCACGTCACGTTCACCACCAGCACACCTACAATCGAATAAGCACGTTTAGAATCGGTGCCGTGTACGGTCGGTTTGATAATTGCAGTAAACTTACCCCCTTCGGTCTCATGCCAGACGATACCCTCGAGTGTAACCGATGTACCAGGTTCGCAGGGTCCTAAACATTCTGGTTCGGTAATGGTCCCCACGCTGGTCCCGACGCACACGTCGGACATATCCTGCAACGTCGCGCGAATTATTTATCATTCGATCTATGTACGATCGAGACGCGATCGTGATCGACGATCAACGATCTACGGCCGCGCAGTTTTTCGAATTGGGACGGGAACGAGTCCCTCCGTGCAACGCGCTAATCAGTTACTACTTGCGCTAACAGTCCTACACTGCACAATTGCGACAACGATGATTTACATAGTCCGTCGGATTATGATTACACGGTATACGTCGAGGAAGCACGATGCTGTAGCCGAGCGATCGATTGCACAGTTCGTCAACGGTTGTGGAAAAACGGAGATGAAGTAAGGAACGAGTCGATAACTGCGCGGACTCGATTTCGGTGGGGGTGGATATTGTTTCGTTGATCTCGATCAATGGCGACGACGCGACAAGCCGATTCGTCGCGGACCGATATCACCCTCTAAAAAATGTACGCGTCGTACCCGTGTCCCCCTCAACCCCTCAGCTTAGGACATCCCGTCCTATGTCGATCCAGCTACTCTATATCCCCTACGTACCGTAATACCCTACACGAGCCATTACCCCTTCCATAGTATCTCGTATCTCTACTCGACCGTCAAACGACGCCACCGCTTATATTTTGCTATTTCGCGCTTAAACCGCTAATCAGCCTACCAGCTGCAGTCTATCGATTAAATGGTATTTGCTCGCCGTCGTCCGTGCCATATAGTTTGTTCCATCCGCGCTGTCGCGTTTCAATAAGATCGAGCTACGGCAAAATCCCGATAACGCGAACAATTATCGGAAACTGATCTCTTCGCCTTGCCACGCTGAAAGAATGGTTCCGGTGCATGTCCCAACGAACCGAACACACAGGGATCTACGGCGATTTCATAATTCTTGCTCCGCCGGTCGGGAAAGTGTTTCGAGACTCGAGCTTACTGGACTACTTCCGGTTATTTCTTTCGGTACTAGCGAGAAAACGAGAATCAATGCTGAATAATAAAAAGAATAAGGGTTCTTTGGTTTGTGTTGGGATCTGCGGTAACGTCCGCGTGTCGGGACAAAGTTTATGGTCTCCCGTATAGCGTGCGCCGCAAAATATATATGTGTGCACGTGGAACCATGTGCTACGGTAATCGTCTTTCGCATTGTACCGGTATTCGTAGATGAAACGAGCAGCCGCTGTCGCCAGCCGCTGGATACACGCGGACGGACAGCGGCATCTCGTAACACGCGATACGTACCCATAGAAATATCGATTTACGTGGACGTTAGGGAATTTTCACGCCATCTGTCTTTTGACTGTGCGTAACGCGCTCGTAATGCGCGCGAAGCAGGGGACATCGTCGTACTCCTTCGACTCGCAGTCGACTAGACCACCGATCGTCGGAACACAGTTCAACGAACGATAACTGCGAGCGCGCGTTATCGAGAATAACGCTCGGAGAGAGAGAGCCGCCGACGGTCCGCGTGTCAACGGACAACGAGCAATGTACAGGACCGAGCGCTGCCTTCTCGAATTCGGAATCGATTCGGGAACTCGTCGGGCAATCGTCGAATCGAAAAGAAGACTACGAACGGCCTACACACGATGTGTCGTCTTACACGTCGTACGACAGGTTGCACAGACAGATGTCCGGACAGATCGGATTCACTTTTGCCACCGAATGGTCGTACGACAGCGCTACAAACGGTGCAATCATCGCGTTCAAGTGACTTCTGTCGTACGATTAGTCGTATCGTCTGTAGGCCGTTTAAGCATCGTAGAAAAAAAGTTGTAATTGGAAGGAAATAGACAGTTGCGGAGAACGGTGAAACGAGTAACACGGTCAGACGGACTGATGGTTGGCCTCTACTCGTATTTGTCTCTATGTATTCGTTCGTGTACTCTCGGGGGCGGAGACCGCAGAGTATTGATTTCACCCCCTTCGCGTGCCCCTCGGTCGGTTCCGTCCCCCGAGCCAACAGCGCCTAGTCCCCGAGCTGAGATTTCAACTCGTAACAGCCACCCATCTCTTACGGTCACCCGACCATCCAAATTTCGCGGTAAAATCTATCAGCGTCGCCGCTGAGCGCAGACGTTTATGTATTACGTATGGAGAAGTCGAGACGATACGTGAACCACGCTAGGATGCATATTATAACGACGCGAAATGAAAGAAAAAGAAAACGGAAACAGCGATTGTTTCCGTGGGGAACGTGTAGTCGTAGAAAAGCCGGGGAAATGAAAAGAGGAAAACGCGAAAGGAAAAGTTGGAAACGTTACCTTTGGTTCGGATGCAGAAGTCTTGAATTTCTTGGCAGGCGGAGGACTGGCTGCGGTATCCATGGCATCGTCGGTCGTTGAGATGATCGAGGGTCCGTTGCCGGGTACCGCGGCAAGTTTGGTTTGTTCCGGCTTGGCAGCCGGGCCGGCTGCGGTCGCGCTAGCCGGACTAGGAGGTGGACACGGGGCCGTCACAGAGCCGGACGGCGGACCGGATCCTTGGGAGACGGAGAAAACGGTCCGTGAGCTCGGTGGTGGTCCCTGGTTTTGCTGAGGGGCGGTCGCGGCCGCCGGAGGTCCCTGAGATTGCGCGGCCGCCCCCGCAGGCCCAGAACCGGCTCCGAATCCCGAGCCCGGCCCTGGTCCCGGCCCCGGTCCTTGCCCGCTGGAACTTTGACTCTGTCCGGTACCGGTGACACCGCCGACGCCGACACCGGCCCCACCGCCGACGTTACCGCTACCACTGCCACCGCTTCCACTACCACCACCGCCGCTCGGTCTCGCGGTACCGTTCATTTCCGGTTTGTTCTGTTGCGCCGACGCGTGATTGTTTTGCGGCTTCTCGTGTTTGTCCCGCGCTTTATCACGCCGATGCCCGCTCGACCCTCTTTTCGAACCCGCGGCCGAGGACGTCGCGCTTCCGGTTCCACCAGCCGTGCTAGTCGAATGGCTTGGCTTCGATTTGTTCGAGGACGAGGATGAAGACGACGACGAGGTCGAGGTCGAGGACGAGGACGACGTCGAGGACGAGGACGAGGAGGACTGGACTGAATTGCCGCCACCGGGCCCACCGACGATTCCGCCGGCGGCGCCGGGACCGCCGACGCCAACACCGACAGCGACGGTCCCGCTCGAGCCGGTTCCGGTGCCGCAACCGACAGATCCGTTGCCACTGCCGGCACCGCCACAACCGCCAGCTCCACTTCCACCGCCTCCGGCACCGCCGACGCCGACACCGACACCGACACCGACGCCGATACCGACACCGATTCGAACACCGTCACCGACACCGACACCCACACCTACACCGACACCCACTCCACTACCGACAACGACACCACCACCGGCACCGTTGCCACCGTGTCCCGCGGCGCACTCCGAGTTCTGAACGTTCTGTCCGATCGTCGCGCCGGTTGACGAGCCGGCCGATCCGCCCGAGGATGACGACGAACCGCCCGAGACCACCGAACCGCCGCCGGTGGTGCTCTCCTGCGCGGACACTGTTCCGTTCATCTCGTTCGATTTGACGATCTCGTGTTTCGCCTCGCTGCTCTTGGTGCCCGGTTTCGTGCGTTTGATCTTCATCTTGAGGCCTTTGTCGACGGTGGCCGAGTGTTCAACGGCCATCTTGCCGGGATTTCCTGGATTTCCGTGCGCGGCGTTCACACCGCTCGCGACGGCGTTAATCTGCTGTTGATGCTGGTGCTGATGCTGATGCGAATGGGGATGCTGATGCTGATGTTGATGCTGCTGATGCTGATGCTGATGCGAATGAGGGTGCTGATGCTGATGCTGGTGCTGATGCTTGCCACCACCGGTCCCCGGTATGATGGACGAGGAACCGCCGTTCGCGGTCCCTCCGGTACCGTTACTGGCAACGCCGCCGCTCACCACCACACTTCCGTTTCCGTTGCCGGGACTGTTCGACCGTCCGGACGAGTTCAAGCCGCAGGAAGACGCGGTCGAGGTCGGCAACGAGGAAGACGACGCAGACGACGACGACGACACCGAGGAGGACGACGCCGACGTCGACGACGAAGAGGAGGACGACGAAGAAGACGACGACGACGAGTTCGATGATTGTCCACAACCGTTCGAGCCACCGGTCGACGCAACGGACGAAGACAGGCCGGAAGAAGTTAAGCCGTTCGAGGAATTTTGAAGCTGATGATGATGATGATGGTGGTGATGATGATGATTCGAGGTATTTGAAGCCGATGCTGCCGAGGCAGGCGTAGAAGCCATACCTGTCCCTGAGCTCAATTTCTCGTCCCTCGTCTTCTCAATGTCCGCATCAAGATCGATTATCAAATCTCCTATTCCAATGTCCCATTCGTTGTCGTCGTACTCGAAATTGTTGGTCGCATTCGTCGCGGCCGGATCCAGCTCATCGGTGTTTGCAGCCACCGTGCTTGCTTTAGCGTCTCGCTGTTGTCCCGATGATGATGACGACGACGACGACGACGACGAGGACCTGTCCCGACCTTGATGATGATGATGGTGGTGATGATGGTGGTGATGATGATGATGGTGATGGTGATGGTGCCGATGATCACGATCCCGATCACGGTCACGATCACGATCACGATCACGGTCACGATCACGATCACGATCACGATCACGATCACGACCTCGATGATCTCGATGCTCTCGATGTTCTCTTCCTACCGGTCCTCGTTGATGTTGCTCCTGTCTCTTCGACGTCTGACCTTCACCTCCTCCCCCTCCCCCTCCTCCTCCACCGTAGCTGCCAACGACTTGAACGTCGTTGTGCTTACCGCCGCAACCGCGGTTGCTATGATGGTGGTTGTTGTTGTTATTGTTGTTGTTGCAGCAACTGCTTCTACCGCTACTATCACCAGCAACGAGATCAATGTCGCTACCGTTGTCGTTGCCGTTGCCACTTTCGGTCGCGCTAGCTTTTCCGTGTCCGCCGACGCGGCTTTTGGTGGTATTGCAGCCGCTGCCGCTGGTGCTGCTGCTGTGATTGTTGTTCTTATTACTATGATTGTTGTTGTTATTGTTGTGGTGATGGACGGTATCGCCACCACGATCGTCGTCGATGTTGTTCTTGTTATTGTTGTTGCCAATACCGTTACCGTTGCCGTAATTAGCGTCGTTACCACCACCACCACCGACGAACGGAGATGGTCCTTTGCGGTTTACGTTAGGGAGGCGACCGCCTAGTGGCGTGGTCGCCATGCCCTTTGAAACGTTTCCCCGGCGCCCGCCAGCCTGATCACCGACTGCCCGCCTGTTCTCACCGATTCTAAGCAATCGCAGCGCGCGCGACACGCGTCTGTTATGCCCCGACCTCCGCCCGCCAGTCGCGCGTCGTCCATCGAACACATCACTTTACTGTCTCGCAGCTGTTCTCCACCGATATTCCCTATATTCGGATGATCCGGCGGCCGTCCTTTCCCTCGGTTTCGGCTTCGGTTTCGGTTCCGCTTCCGGTCCCGATGCCGATTCCGGATCCGATTCCGGTCTCGAGTTCTAGTTTGATTTTGCTTCGATCACCGCACTCTTCCTCTCTTCTTCTCTCCTTATCCTCTTCGGTAGCACGTTATCCGACTCCCTCTTGTCATCCGTCGCGCGGTGTCCCCGCACCTGCCTTCGTGTCTTCGTCTCTGCCGTCTTTTCTTGTTTCGGACCTCACGGGGGTACACGGTCCTCCTCTCTCGTTCTCCACGCGTTTCTTTTCCTTTTCCTCCTCCCCCGACACCGACACCCCCGTCTCTCCGTCGTATTTACGTCGTCCTATCGACAACACTATTCGCAACACCGTCGACCGTTACCGCGGTTCTTGTCTCTTCTCTCTTCTCTTCTTCTTACTAAATGACGCGTTGTCGCAAACTAACGGACCTCTCTTCAAGCTTCTCTAGACCCGTTCAGTGGATCTACCTTTCGTCCGTTTACTGAGCTTCAGTCTTGGGTTCGGACTCGGTCTCCCTTTCCGACCCAACGCTAAAACCACGATCGTGCTCCTGCCCCTCGCCGTAGCGTCGATCTGTAACCAAAACATTGAATTCTTTCAGGCGCGTTGCAATACGTGCGATGCGTGGAATAATTAAAAAGTATCGTGCGAATCGTTACGCGATTTCTTGACACGACCATCCAGGAAGAATCGCGATTCGGGAGATCTTTAACGATATCAGGGTTGTACGATCTCCCGAGACCCTATCGGACGTTCGTTTCTCACCTACGAATTGCTATTCCCACTTAGAGGGGAATTTGTGTTAGGGAACGATTAATTTTACCGGTGGCATTTGGCACCGGTCCAGTCGTGTCGGCGTACGCGTCGATGTCGCTGCAGGTATCAGTGTCGGTGTTGTCGTCCCAGACAGTAAACCGCGTGAGATCAAGTAAACCATTATTCGTCCTTATCTCTCTTTTTTATTTGTCTCTTAACTCGTGCGAACCGTCTGGGATAACGCTGATTCGAAACTATCAATGGCTTAATTAACACGGAAACGGTAACGTTACGAACTACGCCGACGACGGTTGCTTCCGCCGCGAATCTGCGTGTTCGGCTGTATGGCGATTCGAGATAGAACGATATCTCGTCGAATTGAATTGAAATTACGACAAGTTAATATTTTATTACGCTTGTCCGTCGTAACTGTCGCGCGGGCTCACTCTAGACAACAGCCTCCTCTCTTGAATAATTGAACGATCGAGGAAAGCGGAATGGCGAAAGCTTGTTTCCTTTCTAGTCGAGTGCACATCACCGCCGCTACTATATGCTTCCAACAGAATATCTAGTCTCTCCCAGTTCGTTTCGATGAGTTTTCCGTCCCGTCCCGTCCCGACACGCCCCATCTTATCGTCGCACGTAACAGGTATCGCGAGGTACTCGAAATATCTACTTTCTTCCTACAAAGCCTCGCGGATTCTCATTTTTTCCCAAAAGATTGCAAGACCCGCCCTGAAACGTGCACGACCAAAATCACGATAAGCTCGCCGTTTGTCGACAACAAACGATAACATTTACCAATATATATCTTATCCTTTCTATCGACACTCGCAACGGGTTCGACCAAATCAACGCTTTAATAAGCAAGGTTACCTATTTTCGACGATTATCCGAGCGATCGGAATACGAGACGCCCGATAAATGTCGATGTTCATCGGTAGATATGGAATGGGAAGGGAACTGTGAGTACTCGAGTTAACGACAACGGTATTAAGTAGTTGTTTGCGCATACACACTACTGTATCCCTCGTATCCTACACCGTCGGCTCGTGATGGCCGCGATCGACCTCCCTCCCGAGTCCATAACACGCTTTCGTCTATTCCCGACTGGAATCAGAGTCAGACGAGGGGAAAAAGTTACCCTCTTTCTGCCAGTACCGAATTAATCATCTGAGCGAAGCGTGTGGAGTATAGAGCAAGGGGAAGGTAGAGTCGGGACACAAGTCTTGATCTAGCGATTTTGGCTGGAACAATCTACGCGAATCGCGCGATTCACGAGCATTTCAATATCGTTTTCCGTATCCGACCCGAACACGATCGAAGAATGCGAACCGGTCGAGGAAACGATCCGGACAGCTGTCTTGTCTCGACTCACGAGCCAAATTTACGTTGCGATGACGCCAAGATAACGCCTGGCGATATCCCACCTGGGTATCGAGACACTAAGTGAATTGAAACTTTCGACTACACTTGCATCGATTAACACAACAAAGAGAAAACGACAACGACGAAATTTCCATTCGAAACAGAATTTGGCGCGGCATGCAATTTCAATTTGCAAGGATGTGAAGGATCGAAGGAAGTCGACAAAGTCGATACACCGAGCAAACGACACCGAATACACGCTACCCTCGGGCTTGCTGTCGTAAGCTTCCGTTCATCCGTAACCAAATTGCTCGACGATAGGGGACAGACATCCTAGATCTTATCAAAGAGGCACGTCGATAACGAATCATCCAAGCCTCGCTCGTAGGACGGAGCCCCGTCAGCAATATCATCGGACATGTATTTCTCTATTTTTTTCTCGTCGACGAATCGACTGGCCGTAAAACGCGTAAAACTTTGTTTAATCGAGCTTTCGCGTTCGACAACAGCTTCGCGCAAGTCAAACGACCCGAGATCCGTTGTGTTTGCGGTCGTGATCGCGGTTGTGGCTGCGGTTAATCGCAGATCCGAATGTTATGATTGTCTCCCCGTCGAACCTATTAAAGAACACGATCTGTTTATCGCCGATCCTCTCGTGCGACGAAACAACGAGATTCCGATGGGAGGACAACCGTTAGATCGAACGCAAATATGAAAAATGGCCGCTATATCGAAAAATATTTGTTTGGAAAGTATCTATAACAACTTGGGAAAAAATAGTGGATTGATATTTTAGGTCGTCAGCTCAGGGGAAGGAGCACGAATCGAGAGGGGAAAGTTACCCTCTGCCAGGGCCGGACACATTCACGTCAAAGACGGAGCGTGTCACATGACCGAGCCGTGGCGGAAGCGTGAGGTATAGCTTCGTAGAAGGGGAAGAAGGTAGAGTAGGGGGACAACTCTTGATCCGGCGACACTGCGTACGATTGTTACAAGATAAACCATTCCTCCACGAGCCGGGTTAATCCCGACATCGCTACGGGCGGCAGAGATATGATATTCAACAATGTTACCGTAAATCCCAGAGTTTCCAAGTTACACCTATCGGTTGCGTATTGCGTCTCCCACTCGACAACGCGTGTTTCAGCATGTAATTAACGGAGATACGCGGAGAGGCGTGCCAATTCAGTCAGATAAAGGCTGTGGTGTCGAACGAGACAAAAGGCGCTCAACAGAGAAGAAGAGAGACGTTGAAAAACGATGAGCAGCTTGGAGTGTGACGATGGCTGGGATGAGAGAATCGCAGGAAAATAGGAATACGCGAGCAGCGACCGCGAAAACCGGCGACTCGTACATGACCGTGTTAACGTATCAAAAGAAAAGCGACGCAACAGGAAGCGATAGAACGATAAGTTCTCCGCTAGGCAGAGGGTAGCGGGCAGAGCGAATGAGAGAACAGCCGGATAGGGGAAGAGGCTGGAGGAGAGGGGAAAAAGACGTCGCGCATGGTTCAACGAAAAGGGATAAGCAAAGGGACAGCGTAACGAAATTCGTGAGCACCGGCGTAAAGTTGAAGAAGAGGCTGCTGCCCGCGCGCGTGTAGTGTGTACGCGAGCGTGAGCGCGTGCATGCGCGATTCTACGAAGAAACGATGAGAGAAACTGGGAGAGGGGAAGAAACAACATCGCCTAACTCGCTTACTCGCACGCACGCACGGTCGATCGCTCCTGCTGGCAGCCATTTTGTGCTTGCCCGTAGACTCGACGTCCCTGTGCCGAGAAAGTATTGGCCATGATTCGTACAGAACACCAATTTCTTCGACCGACGTTTCAGCGTTCCAAGATTTATGCGTCGTCGCAACATTCGCGAGAGCTCGAACCTATCCTATTCTCTGAAATGCTTTTATTTCGATCGATATCGGAGACGATACAGCGTTACTAACGTCTGAGCAATTAGTTACACGCGAAATACTTTCTTCCTTGGTTTCCTCGTATTTTTTAAAAAAATTTCTTCCCTCGTGTCGTTGAATCGTATCGCGTGACAATGCGCCCGCTGCCACGCCATCGCGAGTCCAAACAAAAGATTCCGAAAGGAAGAAAATGCGAACGACTGCGTCGCCGATACATCAAAGTATAAACACGTGTCGGAGCGCGTCCAGTGCGACGTTATCGAGACGCAATCTCGTAAAGCACGCCAGCCTGAATAGAGCGGCCCGAGTGTTTTCGAACTCTGTCCAAAAAATCCAGCTGCACCCGTCGCGAACAACGAGATTCCTTTGGACCGCGTCCAACCAACTTTTCAAATCGAATCGGTAGAAACGGTTCCTCTTTGTCATTGTCCTGCCAACGCGCTTTCGCGGCTAGCTCAACGGTAACGGTTCAACGTTACTTTCCCAACGAGATCACCGACTTCTCGTGTTTTTAAATCGAACTCCCGCAAAGAAATGACGCAATTTCGAAAATCGTTAAACATTTTTACGACCTAACGTCGTGTAACGCGAAGTCGGACGCTCGACAAATAGCTAACGGCACAACGAAAATAACGATTCAGCAATGCTACGGGCAGATGCCTTTATCGAACAGAGGTTATCGCTTGTAAACGAGACAATCGCCTGATGAGCATGCGTCTAACGTCGGCTGTTAATCGCCTCTAGATTGTAATAATACACGCGGTCGCGCATGCACGCGCGCAGCGTCTTCATTAATTCAAACCGATCCAACCTGTAATTGTTCGGCGACCGCCGACGCAAATGGAGCCGACGAAACGCGTCAAAGGGTACGATCGGTAAAGACAAATTCAGTGGAAATCAGTAGAGATACCTGGAGACGTGTGCCTAAACTCATGTTTATCACGTACAGGTCGAAGAAGAATGACACGTTCGCGCTTCGATTGCGTGAATTGCGTGGAATCGATCGAACATCTCGCATTCGTTCTCTCGGAAAGGACAACCGTTGAAACCGCTCGTTAACGACACCTCGAGGTCGGTAACGTAGCCGTTCCACCGTTCCGTCGTTCCATCACCCCACCAACGACGACCGCTAATTACTCTCCACGAAGATCGTTTGGGTTCACTCACCGCTCTCTCGGTTATAAACCGACAATAGTGATCGTATCGGAGCTCCGCGTATCTACCTATCTACGTGCGCCTACACAGTCGCCTGTGCGTACATGTACATTAGGGTGGCTCTTATTTACTCTTGTCAAACATTTTTGTCAAATTTTCTTTTACGGCACTCCCCCAAAATTGTCCCAAATAATTGAAAACAAATCTGTGCAGATAACAGGAAAACATTCCCCAGACAATTAAACATTAAAATAATTTAAAAAATAAGTTTCCCAAGTTCAAAAATGTTTACTGGTAAAAGATAATAAAACCATACTTTAAGGTGAGGTTCAAATTTCAGAGATATTTGTGGATTTTAGTACGACGTTTTTCTCAATTTAGTCGAAACCCTTCGTTTTACGAAAAGAAGTAATTCGACGAATTAGAAGATATTTGAGAAAAACGATTTCATAATTGTTTTAATGTTTCGACGTCTTGAGGCACGCTTTCCCGTTAACGGATCGAGCTCAAACTATGCACAGATTTTTTAAATTATTGGGATCAATTGTTGGGGATGCCGTAAAAGAAATTTTGACAAATATTATCGACGAGAGTAAATCGGAGCCGGCCTAGTGTACGTGTACGTGCAGGTGCACGTGCACAGACCGTATACGTCAGAGCTGCACAAAATCTTATTGCTCGAGGTTGCTTATCAGTTCGGAATGTGTTCTCTGAAAAATTGACGCGTCCGAACAAAGGCGCAAGGACGACGCCGAAGGTGCACCGCGAGTCCTCGAGCCTCGACACGGACCTCTCCCGGCGCGAGCAACTTCTCGCAAACATACAGTTAACGCTATGCGATTACAAGTCACGCTGCGAAACGCGCGAGTCTTAAACGATCGCACTTGCCAACCATTATAACGACCTCCAGTCGCAGCACGTATGTAGGTGTACATGTGCATAGTGGCTATGCTAGGACGAAAGCCGACGATACAATCGACGCTTCGATGACGATACAAGCGTAACGTCATTCGTCCAATCAAAATGCGCCAGGCGTTCCCCGTGGTACCCTAATATCCGAACGTTTTGCTATGGATTTAGAAATATTTCAACAAAGCGTTCATCTGCACCGACTTCGCACACGACGTGAGAGGAAATCATTATGTACAGTCGGTGTAACCTCGGATAATTGCAATAGCTGAAAAATCGATCGACGACGGCTCCAAATTGTTGATCGGCAGCGCACGGAAACCATAAACTTTCTGTATGCGGTACTGGTAAAACGATTATTCAAAAGAGATATTTCATATTTTCAGGAACGATCTTCTAGTTCTACAGTGGTAAATACATATTTTTTATGTACCGGAACGTGTACTGAGAACAAGAGCGGGTTTTCAAACACTTGAAGCGAAATCTACTTATGGATTAATTGAGTCAATGAATCGCATTATAGCAAAATCACGCACTATTTATAATAGTATTGATTTTTTCATTGAATCTTTAGAAAATTTTAAAATGCAACTACGCAGGATTATATGATAATACCTATCGATTGTACCAATAGTATTTTGTTCTTTTTTTCTCTTTGTCTTTGTGCGCATGTTTTTTTTTGTTTCTTTTTCTTTACTTTGTAAATAGTTATGTAAAAAGGGCTTCTGCCCGTCTATAATAAATAATAATAAAAATAATATTGGAAGGTTTTTGAAATACAACGTTTCCGACCCCTCTCGGGTCGAACAGCGTCGAGCAATAAATCTCCAATACCGCATCACGGTTGACAAAACTTTGCGCTCTTGCGTCGATTCGGAACTGACTAAAGGTAAACGGTTCATACAACTCGAGAAAGCTTTGGTCGTTGCTTCTAACCTAGTCTACTCGCGATGTGGAACATGGAGAATGCGCGAACGAATTGAACTTGATGAATTACCAAAAACTCTGGCCCCGGGAAAACGAAAAAGAAGACCGTCCGACGAACCATCGGAGAATTAGGGAAACTGGGAAAAAGAGGGTGCACCCGAATCGCCGGTCGTGTTGAATCGGAAAATCAGGGAATACTGGTGTGTCCAGCTGGAATGGCGCAAACAAGAGGTAATACGCGCATCATACTGCGAAATACATGATATCGGTCCGAAAGAAGACAAGAGAGCAAGCGTTTCGCTACGGCTACGGGTACAGACAGAGTCGAAAATGTGTGCGGGCGACACGTATTACGCTCGCGTACCGGCTTCGCTTTTGCCGCGAGACTCTGGGTTGCTCTGGGAGAGGTGGGGCGAAGCGAAGCGAGACGAGCCGAGTCGAGGCGAGGCGAGGCGAATCGAGCCGAGGAAGGCCGAAGTGGGGAGGGGCGGGGCGGGGCGAGTCGTGTCGAGTCAAGTCGAAGCGCATACACTCGGACCACGAGTACGCACACACGTTGCAACGCCGCAACGGTCAAGTGGTGGCTATTATATGTATAGTATATAGCGCACGATATAAGCTTGCACAGGGTCGCGTCCGTGTGCTGTGCACACAGAACAACAAGTACGCACGCACTCACGCAGGCGGGCACGCACTCGAAGTATACGATCGACGGAAGTACGGGCTCCTTACCATTGTGCGCGCGTATCGACGACTAGACGTACACGCGTTGGCCAAATTCAGCCATTCTCACAGTATTTCTCCTTCCCCCGATGTTGTCCGTCTGTCGGTCGTAGAAACGGATTCGCCGATGGCAGGGCATTCCACGAGGTAATCCAGTCCGGAGAAAGATAATCAATTTCCCGACGCGATGTCGAGCGTCGTCGATGGTCTCGTGACACGCGGCAAATTCACCTCACGACCCTGTTCCCACGCACGTATATATACATGCGCACGCACACAGAAAGCCCGTTGCACTGGTACTCGTAACTCGAATCACTCGATCTCAATGCTGCACCAGTCGCGAGCGAATCGACGATTAAATACGCGTTACACACGATCGCGTCGCATCGCGCGTCCTATGGAAAATTCGACAGGAATCGGAGCCGAGTCGTTTTTCCCAGGATCACCGTGCTATTATTTTTCGGCGATGGTCGATCGATTCCGTTCTGGTACACGTTCACTCTCACTCCGTCGATTCACCTTCGTCTCTCTTCCCGCATCTCGTGCACTTCTACACGTACACGCGCAGCGCGCACACACCTCCTCCGTTCGTGTTCCCCCTCGAACCGTGCATTTAATCTCTATCGAGATCCGCTTTATCTCTTAACGCGGACACAGATCGCAAGGAAACGACTCTTCTTCTCGTTGCACTCGGTATACTCGAAAAACTGACGACGATGACGACAACTACGTGCAGAGACAGAGGGAGAAGCGTTCGCGAACGCGCAAACGAACGAACGCGTACGTAGGCACCTTTCCCGATGTGCACACAGAGAGGATACAAATTGGTTGTTGTATATTCGATGCACAAGTTCTCCTTTCTCGACGCCACAACGAGAATCGTTTGAAGCTCCTATGGATCCGATCCTATCCGAAAGGCTCTCTCTCTCTCTCCGCTACCTCTCTCTCTCTCTCTCGCTCTCTGTCGGCAGGGTCCCCCGGCCACCAAACCACCAAACGGCCAAACAGATATCCTAGCCACGAATTCACGTAGCTCGGGACACGCGATGGACGAGCATTATTCGCGCGAATACCGATATGTCCAGACGACACTCGCTACAAGTAGAATACACAAAACACGGCGAACGGGCCGATGCTAATACCAACACAGAAACGAGCATGCCCGTGCGCACTCGTTCGTTTGTTCGTTTGCTCGCGCGCTCATCTTCCGATACACGCGCGCACACACAAGATACAGAGGTAGAGGTATCGAGAAAGACGCGAACAGAAGGATGGAAAAGGTACGAGGACTACAGGCAACGGGGATGGGGAGAGGAAGGGGACGGTGACAGAGTCGGAACGAGGTTCGGAGTGAGATGGACAGAAACGCTGGGAGCGAGAGAGAGAGAGAGAGAGAGGACACTGTCAGCGAGAAAGAGAAAGACGTTTGCACGCAGCACCCTGCGCGTCTCTATCCGGCAGCTATCGAGGATACGATTATCGCGCGTACTCTCTCTTTCTTGGTGTTCGCACTGGACGACTCTGTTTTCGGTGTTTGCGTTCACGAACGTGTCTACCGGTGTTTGACTGGCCTGAATCGGTGGCTTTGGTTTCGATCGCACACTCTCACATCCACGCACCAAGAGCACAGGCTCGCGTATACATCGAGAGACGAAACAGCAGCAGCTCCTTGTTCGCCGTCTCGTTCGGCCGACGCCGCGCTGCGAGAAATACACACACTTTCTTTCCAAAATGTCTCGTGGTTCTCGGGTTCGATTGCACCGCGAACTTTTCGACGAGACTCCCTGTGGCACTTCGGTCGCCTGCACTCTATTCCCCAGTCTAGAAAAATCCTGGAGTACTGGTTTCCGACGAGTAAAGCAAAATCCCAGACACCGCACCTCCCTTGTCAGAAAGCACTCACGGCAGACCGCAACACATGGCTACGGGCCTCCACCAAGATCGGCCGTTCCCGACCGTGCTCGGGCAACTTCGGCCAGGGCCGTAGTTGTCGCGCCAATCGCCACTTCACTCGATGAAATCCACTCGCCACGAAATCATCTCTATCGTCGTGCGAACATTCTCGGGAATCGATTCAACGTTTCGTTCCGTTCTATCATCGACTAGAACGATCTATCGCCTATAGAAATCCGGCCGAGATCAATTTCGGTGGGATCGTTCTTTCGCTCTTTATTCCCGTTCCCTGCCCGCATTGCCGATATAAATGCTCGTAAGAGGTCGCTGCGAGAAATAAACGTTCGGTCGGTGGGTCGATCGATCGATACCCACGAATTTTCTTTCTTTACCGATTTTCCAGAATTCGAGACTGTAAGGAACGTGTACATGTACATTTAATATACATATATAGAATAGTCTAAGGTTATCATCGACGCGCCTGGATCCATTCCTGGAAAAAATGAAGACATTGGGAAAACCGAAGAAAAGAGATCGAAGTGGAAAACGGAGGAAAGGGGCACCCGATCTTGGGTTTCCGGGGATGGGTAACCGTTAGAAACAGGGCGAGGGTTCTGCACAGGCGTCCTCCGTCGTCTTCCACCGAAGGCCGTGTGGTGTCACGGCGAGCGTGGCAAAACCCGGAAAGAAGAAAAGAAGCCGAAGGAGCTTGAAGAAATACGAAGGAGCACGAACGAGCCCGAAGGAGCTGCAAGACCCAACCTCCAACTCCTCCGTCTCTTCCATCTTTTCAATCTCTTTCGCATCTTCCTCCTTTTATTCCTCGCCGAAACCAGAAGCAACCCTACCTAAAGTACCTACTCGTCGGCTTCATCCTATATGCATACGTATGAACGTATGTACATCTAAACAAAACTGTTCTCTCTTTCCTCTGTCCTTCTATTACGCTCTACCAGCTCTTTTTTATACCGTCCGCCTGTCGTCGCCGTCGTCATTCACAGAATATTTTACCGAGCCGCACCATTTTGTCAGCCAATTGGGGAAATCGTCGTCGACGATCCCGATTCTTTTTCGATGGAATATCGTTACACGTGAAGCATCGCGTGTACGTTTCTTCGATCGCGTTAATAGGATATACGAGCAGATGCACGATTACGTATCCTGCCTACGTTCCATTCGACCCGTAACAGCTTCGTAAAATACGCGTATTTCTCTGGACGTTATCCGATACAGAACATTTTTGTTTTCTTCCGTGACTTTGTTGTTCTTGTTTCTTTTATTCGCATTGTCTTTCCTCGTCCCAACCTTCTCCCCCTCCTGTGTCGTGCCACTTCAACCCTTGCTTCATTCTTCTGCTCCCGTTCTCCTCTCGCTGTTCCCGGCTCCCCCCTACCTACCGCTGAGCTCACTCCCCCGTCCCCCCTCTCATACTGTCTTTCTCTCTGTGTGTATGCGTGCGCCTGCATCTCTGTCTAGCACGCACGCGCACATACGACTACGCTCGAGCACCATCTCTTTCTCCTCGACGATTCTTAGTTCCCATAATGAACCGTACGACGTGGTTCGTGGTTAAGAGCAAATGGACGTGGCAGTTTCCCCGTCCCATTAATAATAGCTTTAGAGAAACTTGACCTTTTAAAGGCTTCGGTCGAAACTACCGTCGAAATCCATTTCGTAGCGATTCTTTCGTAACGTTGTCTTCCTTCTCATTTTTCTTATCCGCGATGCGAACCGAACGCGTATCGACGCAATATTTAGGCGAATATTACGCCGCGTTATCTAATCTGCTCAACGAAAAATCATTCTATCTCGTTTCCGACTTTATAATAAAATTACAATAAAATTACTTACGCAGTATAGGTGCCAATGTTTATCGTCTCAAAAAGCAGACAGGATGTCGCCGACCATTTTCTATCGCGTTGACTCAATTCCAAACGTATTCGTGACAAGATTGGTAGTTCACTACTTCGATAAAGTATACGGTAAATCGTCGTCATAAGATTTATACGGGCATACTCCGACGCGATTGTCCTCGATATCTCCCAATGCAGAATCGTTGGAGCGAAATGAAAGGACAACACGGGACGAGTGCGCGATATTTCAAATGTACATAAATACAAACACGACGATGTACATATTTAGGAATCGATCCTAGACACCCGTGATGCCAAGTCATTCTATCGATGTTATTGCGTATAATCGTCATTTATTCAATTTGATTCCCTGCTCTTCACGGCGTTGTTGTGTACATCGTGTGTACACAAAAAGAAACACCGAAGCGACAGTGAATTAACATATCCTCGTACGGGACCCATCGCGTCAACTTACGAAATACTCGTTCCAACAGTTATTTAGTTAAATATGTTTCCTTCGACCCGTAATTAGTTGCAAGTTATACGGGTTGATATTGATATTCGGCCGTGTGTCGAGGGAAACCAAAACCAGAAATCCTACAAAGTCGATGCTCTCGGCCGAGCAGCACACCGCGCCGGGCAGAAAGGGGAACGCTACAACTTGTTTGCCATCTTCGAGTGAAAAGTAAATGTAAAGTAGCGGCAAAGGCGAGTCATAATAACTAATAACCATGACGGTGTTGTCAGTTGGAAGTTCGGCATGGGCGAAGCGCGAATGAAAAGCGACCCCCTGTCAACGAATCGATACCCGGATGGGCGTGGTCTCGTCGATCTTCGCAGATACTATTACGAACGCTAAATCTCTGAAACGTCGACGGATATTTGAACTCGAAAAAGATTTAATCTCTTCGAAACCCGTGCTCGAACCGATTTCGAAGTTCCGCGTGATGGCGTCGGAGAACAGTCGAACCGAACGCTTCGCCATCGAAACCGGCAACACCGGCGATTCCCAACACCGTGTTTTCGTGTGATCAGCGAACGCGTTTTATCGTTGTCCCTTTAATTCCTGCACGTGAATTCAACCGCGATGGATGGCCACCGCCTACACGCAAAAAAAAACAGTCAGACACGGAAGCCGTTACCCCCTCTCCCATTCCATCGGCGCTTATATCGCAAACTATGCCCTTTTACTTTCTCCGACTGGACCAGTGAACCGTCACTTTTACTAGTTTGTTGCAACTTTGCATCTTGACCATCGCGCTGTCCGCCTCCTCCGTCTCGCCGTATTCTAGTGTTACCAGCGGATTCGGAGCATTCGGATAAAAGTACGACATTTTTCCAATTTCTTTGGCACAGTTAAATTTTAGAGCGACCCCGGCGTTCTAACAAGATAGGACCAATTTCAAAAGATGTTTGAAGGTTTAATGTTTACATCTAGAGGCTGTAGCGAGTGGAACAACGGAAAAGAAGCATACAGTCCTGTGACCGCGGCCGAGGAGATCTGCAGGGAATAGGGAACAGAGAGCGAAGAACGAAGAGGCAAAGAGCGAGAACCGAGGAGCACAGTATTCGCAGCATGTGGTCCCGTCAACCCCCTTCTCGATCCTTTTTCACCGGTTTCTCCCCTCTTGTTGTTCCGTTTCTATCCACATCCATCTCCGCGCAGCAATTTCGTACTCCTGTTCTTATTGCTCGGACCGAATTTCCCTCCGGGGTTTCAACTTGCTGCCTACCACACCCACACCTCTACCCCTTGTAAATACAAATACTAATTGCTCTATACAAACTTTTCGAATGTACTTAACGTGTTTCGTTTCTTTCTTTTCTGCCATGAAATCTCCCAGTGTTTGTCCCCGCTGACATTGCCGCACCTTCCTCGTGTCTCTTTTCTAGTACTATCGCGGATATGACAATATTCAATTGGACGCGGTATCGAGTCGTCCATTGAGAAAGCGTCGAGCCGTATTTAGTTATGAAAACGCGACTTCCCAGGCCCTTCCCGATACGTAGCTAATCTTCGCTCGCGGTGAGTAAGCAGCAAAAAGTATCGATCGAAACTCGTAACACTGTCGTTATAACAGAGACTAAAAAGCAACGGTGATCGAGCGTGGAATGGATTACATAAATAAAATTGCAAAACGACAGTCGTGTTTGAAAACTGTCTTGACGTTTTCGCAGCACCCTGCAACGGAAGCAACCGGAAGGTAGTGTGGGTCCGATTGATGATGAGTAGACAGCGGATTTTAATGTGATTTGAAACAGTAAAAACATTACACGAATTTTAAAATACTCTTTTTTAATCTTCAACCTATCAAACATATTAAGAAAGAAAATAGATTTCCATTTCACTCCAATTACAATTTTGGTAAAAACAAAAATGTTATTTTCCACAAAGATCCGCTGTCTAGTAATGAAGTCCACACATCATTTTGCTAGTGGACG
>CM052342.1:3373815-3385922 GCA_028455595.1 Lasioglossum vierecki | reverse complement strand
GCTGTATCCGAAAATCCCCGTCGCGAATTAAGCTTAATATACACGAGAATTATGAAAGCTTTAGCTGGACTACCTGCAGAATCTGCTTATAAAAGACACACAGAAGCGCTAATCAGAGAAAGAAATAGTATCGTAGAACAGGTAATGTTACAAACCGTTTATTGATGATCAGCATTGCATTTTCCTGCAAGCGTGACAGCTTAATAGAATGCTTTTCAATTTACAGAACGAGAATCCGTCTACGATAGAGGAGAAGATAGGTTGTGGCCAGGTCGAGGAGCTTATATTGCAAGCGCAGAAGGAGTTAGTTTTGGTGGAGCAGATGTCAAATTGGAAACCATGGGAAAGCTTGGTGGAGGAAGCACCTCGTCATCAATGGACGTGGCCACCTCATAAATAATTTAGATCCGATAGAACAGATTTGTACATAGAGCAGCAAAGCCATAGATTTCTAAGCCCTTGCGAGACACCTTCGTTTGAAGCGTGTGTCGTGTCCCCGATGCTATTTGTTTGAAAAATAAATATCGTATAAACTTTTGCAGCTATTATATGTACAGTTACAAACATATAAGTACCAGGCGTTCAAGTTGGTTAGTTTCTAGGTCAGTTTACAGGGTGGCGTTTGTTTTGTCAGCTCAGGAGATGAAGGATAATTTTGAGGTGATCAGAAAACGACGTTGGAAGCGAGTCGGGTGTATCCCGTTCAAACGAGAAACGATTCTCGAACAGAAGCTCTGACATTGGCATCGGCATCGGCATCGAAAGGAATGCGGAGAGGAAGGAGTTCCTCTCTGAGCGGGGTGATAGAGAGGGGCGGTGGTATAGCGATGGGATGCGTTCCGCGGTAGTGGGGAATAGGACAAGATAGGTAGGAGTAGGTAAGTAAAGTTAGAGCGAAGGTAGGAGAATGGTTTTTGAGCCGTGGATCGAGGATTTACGGGTGGGGATTCGAGGGTCGCCGTACAGTCCTGATTTCGCGTCGCGCTCGGGCTCGAGCTCGAGGATAGGGAGCAAGCGATTCGCACTCCTCTCCGAGACGTCGAGCATTCGATACGTTGTACCGTTTCGCATCTTTGATTTTCATTTTCCTTTTTTTCTTTCTCCTTCCCCCTGTCCTGTCCCAGCTCCTCCTTCTCCCTTCTGGTTCTCAGTCATCGCGCGAATTTCTAATGTTTGCACAACTCTTGCGAACTGGTGTGTTTCGACGATAAAAAGACGGAAAGAGGCAAGCTGTTCGCCGTTCGCCGTTCGCCGTCGTGTATTCGAAAGTAGGCCCGATAGTATCACAGTCGTACCGTAAACCATAGTACTGGAAAAGTACCGTGGAAGTGTCGCGACATTCTGTAATCGAAGAATTCGGTTTTTAGGCGGTGGACACGAGCGCGACCGCGAACCCGCGGGTGTTGAAGTGTTTGGGAAAACAAATACCGATGCGGAGTGGATAATTCGCCGTTTAAAGAGTGACCGCACGATCGATGGATCACCCCTTGAGATCGTTCGGTGCTCCGATGCTCGAGAGGAAGATCCGACTCGGCTCGAAATGACATCGACCGATGGCTCGCGTTGAACCACGAGCCGATCTGCCGATCGGAAGAAAAGTGGAACCACAATCTAGGAGAGTCGACGATCGGTGTGTACGATGTTTCGTTTTTCAAGAGCAATTTCGCCCGTCGATCTAGATAGCGGGCCTTTCCTCGTACCTCGCGAGCAAAGTGAGATCGCGGATCCAAAATTGGTCGCGATTCGCCGATTACAACGCATTCGCGAGCCGGAAACGGAAGCGAAACATGCTAGATTTCGCGGCGCGAAACAATGCTCGCGGAAGAAAACGCGTTCTCGTTCGAAGACAATGCATGGAATTTCGTTGAGCGCGGCGAAACGAAAGCGGCGGACACACGTTACCATCCTTCGTTTCTTTCGTTTTCTCACGCCGTCCGTACGAGTCTTCCGGAAAACTGTTCTCCGTTCAACCGAATTTTCGTTGTCAGCTTCGCGTTAGTTTTCAATGAAGGACGAACAGAAGAAACGAAAGAGAAGGAAGGAAGGAAGGAAGGAAGAACGGAATGGCTCGCAAGCGAAATCGGAAAGAGGTTCACGCGGCGTGACGTTGACCCGTTATGTTCCGCGCGCTCGACGTTCCAGCTGCTAGCAAAACCGCGTGCGCGAGCTTTGTTTACACTCGATCTCGGCAAAGCGAGGTCCAGCGTCGAGCCGATAGCCGCGCCTACACGATTCGAACACGGACTCGAACGGTTTGCTGGTCACGAGAATCGCGAAAACCCGCGATTACGATCTTTGTTACGCCAGCTCCGCGAACTAGTAACGAGCATACCAGAAGCCTGGCAACTTTTTCTCCCAGAACCTTACGCTGTTATTCGAACGCGTGCTGTGCTGTTCCCTGTAGCGTAGCGTTGCGCAGCATCGCGATCACGCAACTCTCATGCCTTCCCAATAACGTTTTCGAGTTTGAGCAAGTTTCTTCGCGACGACGATGAAACCGCGGAACTCGTACGAGAAAATTGCGATTCCGGTCCTCCTCCCTGTTCCAAAGACTGTTTCTGTCCGATAGAATTCTGTCATCCAAAGAACTACGCGGTCTTCGTTTCCCGGAATGCGTAGAGTTTCGCGCGCGAAACGTGCTTTCGCTCGCCGTGTCTCCAATTAAGCCGCAGGTATCTCACGCGTCGCAAATTCACCGTCTTTTCCTCGGTTTCACCGAGAATGCGTTTGCGTCCTCACGGTCAGCGAACCGTTCCGTCCCATCCCGTCGCTTCGCCGCGTCGTCACCGATTCCTTTCGTTTCGCGAGACCGTCGTGCGTCGTCGTCGTCGTCGTCCCGTGCGATCCGCTCGAAACTCGCGCGTATCGGGGATTCGCTACAGGAGAAAGTGCGGACGAACCGCGTGTCGAATGTTTTTGGGATAACACCTTCCACGTAGCCGTTTCCACGCTCGAATTTCAGCCACCTTTTCCGTCGCAGCCAGGTCCGCGACGCCGGCAACTTTCACCTTTCGTTGGTTCGCGTGGTTTCTCCGTCTCCGACGAGGGTGCCCTATCGTTTCGCGTTGCTCGCGCTCTTTGCATTCCTCGTATCTCAATCTCCGATCCCTGTCCGCGAATATCTAACAAGCATTTGTTCGCGAATTATGAATATTACTGTAAAGATAGCTGGAGAGAAAAATCTCTATCGATATCTGCGCCGTTGGTTGCGCGTCTACTCATCCTCTCCTACGTCCCGTAATCAGCCGTTTCCCCGCGATAGAGGTTGGCAGGGATCCAGACGCGAATGCGGAGGACGGTTCTTCGTTCTGCCGCTACCACTGGCTCGATCCCTACCGTTCTCTCCTCCTTTCGTTCAATCATTGCCCTCGCTACGCCTCGACTCGACGCGACTCGACTCGCAGCTTTCCTTCCGCATACCGAAATTCCTGTGAAATTACATTCGCCGATTTCTATCAACCTCGGGAAATGACAGGAAACGAAAGCCCGAGGCGGCGGTTCCGCTAATCACCTGCTCGAAAGAATTTCATTTCGGTGTCCAGATCGTTCGACACCGCTTATTTCGCTCGATCGTCGATCAACTTCTAGGATCATGTTCGGGTGAAGCGCATGCGCACAGGTGCGAGAGAAATGGGTGCGTCACGGTGCACTTGCGCGATTGCGCCTGACCCACATGCTTCGCGAATAAAACCCATCCGTGCTGGTTCTTGACAACCTGCCGTTCTCTGCCCCACTCTTCTTCTTCCTTCTCCTCCTCCTCCTTCTCCTCCCCATTCTCATCTCGTTCCCGTCATCGTCCTGTTCGGTACGCGTTTCGCGCGATTGTTCCGTTTTGTTCGTTATTTTTCTTTTTTTTATTGAAACGGTGAAATTAACGACGATCGACTAATCCTTTTATATTTTCGCGAAACACGGCAGACCGGATTCGAACACGTAGACCGATTTCCAACTGGAAGAAACGCGGCTCGTCGACAGCTTCGTGTTTGACGAGCACAGAGCTTTTTGCCGAGTCGGTGGAACGCGAAGCATTTGCGTCGAACTACGGGGAAATATCTCTGTTCTAGCCGACGAATCGTTTCGGACGATCGTTTCGATCGCGGTCGTGGTCGTACAATTAGTCGCAGTCGATTCTACTAGTGCGTAGGCACAAGCTCGCGGGGAGACAAGTTCGAACTAGGCGGTCGGTCGCGAGAACGGAGTAAAAGAAAAAAAAATCGGAATTCCGGTGCGAGCAAGAGACAAGAGGCAACTATTACGGCCGGTTAAACGATAACCGGTCGGACGTTTTGCTCCTTCTCTTTGTCCATCTGCTCGCGTCCGCGAGTTATTCCTGAACACGTTTAGCGATCTGGATCTCTAGTCTCGTTTCGTTAACCCCGTCCCTTTCCATCTTGTCGAAAATTGGCTTGAACGACGCGACCTCCCAAGGCTCCGAGACCAGCGCCGCGACAATCGTGGAACGCAAGCATCCGTGGCAGTTAATAGAGCTGCGACATATGAGATACCCGGGTAAACAGCATTACCCGAATACCCGAGTATTCGTCTAAACAAAAATTACCCAAGTACCCGAGTATCTCATGAATACACTGCGGATCTTCATGCAAAATGAAAATCGTTCGCATCAATAGGAAAAAGCAGACGATATTGAACGATTTTAATAAAGCTCTAGAACGATGTTAATAAATTTTAATTAATATATCAACGTTCTTTTTTAATTTCATTATTGTTTTAAATTGCACAAAATCATTTGTGACTTATATCTTGTGAGATACCCGGGTATTCGTGTAAACAACAATTACCCAAGTACCCGAGTATCTCATGAATACATTGCGGATCTTCAAGCAAAATAAAAATCGTTTGCATCAATAGGAAAAAGCAGACGATATTGAACGATTTTAATAAAACTCTTGAACGATTTTAATAAATTTAAATTAATATATCAACGTTCTTTTTTAATTTCATTATTGTTTTAAATTGCACAAAATCATTTGTGACTTATATCTTGTGAGATACCCGGGTAAACGAAAATTACTCGGGTACCCGGGTACTCGGGTAAACAGCATTACCCGGGTATTCGTGTAAACAAAAATTACCCGAGTACCAGAGTATCTCATGAATACATTGCGGATCTTCATGTAAAATAAAAATCGTTTGCATCAATAGGAAAAAGCAGTCAATATTGAACGATTTTAATAAAGCTCTCGAACGATTTTAATAAATTTAAATGAATATATCAACGTTCTTTTTTAATTTCATTATTGTTTTAAATTGCACAAAATCATTTGTGACTTATGTCTTATGAGATACACGGGTACCCGGGTAAAAGTCCGAGCTATAGCAGTTACGAGAGAAATCGCGACGCGAAGATTCGCGCCTCGGATAGTTTCGAGATTGCGAAACTATTGAAGCGTTCCACGGTGTGCGAGGCAACGATCCGAGTCTAATCGCACGAGCAAATGAACGACAGGTTCGATGGTTTGGTGGCGCGCGATTCGAACCGTAGGCGACTCCCTAAACCTCCGTTAGCCGTGGAACACTTCGATGTATCTCCTCTCGTTTTATCTTATTTCGTCTCGTCTCACGTCGACGCACCGGATCGTCTCTTTACGCAACACCGATCTTTAGAAACCTTCCAAGGGAATGTAGGTCGTAGAGATCGGCATGTCTCCTCGAGTGCACGCGTGGACGCGCGGCGCGGTTGTCCGGTATTTGCATTGGACTCGTACGTGCTTGTCCGCGATCTGTAGACCTAGTGCCAGTTAGGAGCGCGTAAAGGCGTGCCGTCCAGCGTCCGCGCCGGAATTGCGGCCGACGTCCGCGATCGTTTCCGATTCGAACGGTTCCGCGTTCGTTTACCGAATTTCTGATACTCGTTCTTCTTTCTTTTTTTATGGATTCTCGTGAAACGAATTTCGGTCATCGAGAGGTGCGACCGGCTGCTGCGTCGAAGAAAGCGACGAGAGAACGACGACAAGGAGGCAAAAACGAGCCGACGGGAGTCGCGCGGCTCTCACCGGATTTACCGGATCTCGTGCTCGTCCGCGCCCCAGGAAGACTTTCTTTTTCGCGCGAAGACCGCGACCTCGATTCGAACCGATCCGATCCTGTCCGATCTTATCCGATTCATTCGATCCGATTCGATCGCGCCGCTCGACAAGCTGCGGACGAAACGGTGGTGACGTCGACGATAGGGAACCAACTAAACGCGGATCGGTCTCGATGGTGGATGCGCGCTCGCGTAACTTTCTCTCGGACTTTACGCAACGTCGAATTTTTCCGTTTCGAACGCAGAAGCTACGTCGACGCTGAACTGGCAACTCGTTGCCTTGTAGATACTGGTGCCGCATCCTACGCGTTCCCGTTCTTCCTCCCGTTCCACCAAGGGGGCTACGTTTCTAAATCCGAGTCGATGCCAGAGCCACTGATTCGTTCCGACGATTGGACGGTTCGCCGATTTATCGTGCTTCTCGAACCAATTCGAACCCGTTAGGTAAAACCCGTTATCGCCGGTATCGCGATTACCCGTCGTTTCGCTCCGCTTCGACAGACTGAAAATCACGGACGCTCCGGTTTCCGTTCCCTCGTTTCTTCCGTTGTCCGGGGAATAATCGAAGAATTTGCCAACAGGTGCAGAATGGAGGAGGAGTCGCGGATCTCTTAACGAGTCGTCCTACCGAGTCGCGTCGCGAGAAACTGCAAGATGGGCAACAATGGTAGCAGCTCGCGAAACGAACAGACGGCGTCCAGCCGATCGAGCGGGCTGCCGATCCCGCAGACGAATCGAGGCTGGTCCCAGTCGTTCCCGCGGGAGCTGGCCAGGCATCGTTCCCAGACAACGGCCTCGGCGGTGGCGGCGGCGAGGAAGGTCCTTCCGGAGCCACCGAATCAGAGATTACGACCGACCGACAACGGCAACATCATTCACAACGGCGGCACCATAAGCGGCCGCAGAGCGCCGACGTTCGCGTCGTCCCGCGATCTCGCCAAGGTAAACGCACCGACGTTTCACTCATCGTTCCACGCACCATTCCACGTACCATTTCAACTGCCATTCCGCGCACAGTCGCGAAAAAGCTGGCACGCTTACGAGTCGGACGGTTGGTTTCAGCGCGATCGCGACGGACCGTTCCGTTGCAGGAGCACATCAGCCTCGCGCATCCCGGAGCCTCGATCGACAAGGATCGAACGTGCTTGCTGCCGGTATCAAGTCGACGCGAATCGACGGCGATCGGACGCGACACCATCCGACTTGAAGAGATTCGGGAGCGAGCCCGATCTCCGCTACACTCCCGACATACAGGACCGATCGGGCTTCGGGAGTTCGTTCGCCGGGGAACAGGATCGATGCAATCGTCGACGGATGGACAGAGATTGCAAGGATCGCGTCGAGAGTCGATACAAAGCCAGGAAAAAGTACAAAGCTCCCGCGCCGCCGACTGCTCTGCTGGAGCTCGCCAACGACCCGATATCGACCTCGACCTCGACATCGACCTCGCTTTCGGTCGGTCAACGAGACGTCGACGCCAGATACCGCCACGAGCGGGGGGACGTCCAACCACCTCCGAGGAGGTCTCGCCTCTTCAAAACTCGGGCGGAAACCAAGAAGGCTCGAGTCGGCTGGCACCTGAATGGCATCGATGCGCAGAATCGGCGATATCGCGAACTCGAACCGAGTCAATCGCACCCTCGTCTTCCCGAGGCCGAAGCCGTGGTTGAGACCGAGGCCGTGGCCGAAACCGGGGAATCCCAAACGGACCGATTCAACGGGAAAAACACGCTCCGAAGAAGCGTCAGTAGTCCCGAGTTTCAAGCCGAGCTGATCCAAGTAGCCAGAAGAGTGCGCGATAAACTCGCGTGCACGACCAGCCCCGCCATTACCGTCGATCAACCGGCGTCGATCGGTGCCGAGACCCGATCGTTGGATCGCCGCTGCGAGGCTGCCGACCCTTGCGTTCTCGATCGTTCTCGCTCGAGAGATGCAACCGGCGAACGAACGGACCCGCAAAGTCCCGACCGACCTCCGATCGAGATCCAGATCGAGAACGAACGGATTCCCCAGCACGCGAAATCTCGGGGTCGACCGACCAACCTCGACAGACACCTTGGAAGGACCGTGGAGGACCACGGTAAGCCGTCCGGTCGTTCGAACCTCGCCGAGCCGGCGAACGTCGACACCGTCCAAGGATCGTCCGATCGAGCCAACGACCGTCGCCGATCGAGCGAAGAACGATCGGGAAAGCGCGCGACGAATCTCGATCCAGCTCGCAACGATAGAACCAGCGCGATCGATTGGAACGTGTCCGATCGTTCGTTGCCGTCGCGGTTAACGAAAGACGCGGCCGATGTTCGAGAATGGATGCCGAGAAGGATCGAGCAAACCAGGCGACGACAGGAGCTCGGAGACAAGGAAAACTCTGATCCCGGCCGGTGGAATGGAGCGATGGAGTCGGCCCGTTCCGCTCATTCGGCCAATTCAGCCAATTCGACCAACGGCGGTCGCGTTCGACGATGCCTGCTGGACGACAAGCAGGATCCAATGGCTTCGGAAGAACGTCAACCTCCAGAACACGATCAACCGTAAGTGCCTTTGTTCCGCTTACGGTTTGTCCCATGCATCGAAGATAATCAATCGTTTCCCCATCGATAGATACACACACGTCACCCCAAAAACCTTCTACTTTGGTATGAACGAGCTGTCGGTACCGCCAAACGAATCCCGGCATAGGCTGGAACACGAGAAGCTGGGCATGCGGGAGAAGCGAGAGAAACGGGAAAGGCGGACCGAGTTTCAAGACGCGGAGGATGGCAGATCTTCCATGGACACGGCGGACGATACGGATGATACTTCTGTAAGCGGATTCGACCGTTACGAGTTCTGCTTCTCGCATGTACCGGTTCATGTTCGGTTGTTCAATTGTTTCAGGGGCGAAACGTCGCTGAGGACATTTCACTGAAGTTGCGGCCGACTTTGCCGAAGAAGCAGCTGGAGATCCCACGGTTCTCGCCGTCAGCTGCTTGGAGGTTGCTCTCCGCGCTGGAAACGCCAGGACCAAGCTTGAGCACCGCCAGCGAGGAGATGCCGGTTGGTAGAATCCGCTTGCAACTAGAGATCGCGGTTTCGAACGTGTACTAAAATGTACGGGTACACGTGGTACGTGAACAGTGCAAGTACGAATTTAAAGATCCGTGAATACGGATTCGTGTATACAGGGTGTTCGACTACAGGTGGGAGAAAATTTAAGGGGTGATTCTCGACGATAATCTAAGACGAAAATGAAGAATAAAAAAATTGTGATTTCGGCTTCGTTAATTAGCTATTAACAATTAAAAATCCGCCTAAAATGCGGCAACATTTTCGACAGAGGTGTACGTTGCGTACGTCACACAGGCGCGCGACAGTCATGTATCAAGTGACAGTTGCATGCATACCTTGGTTCTTATTTGGGGCCCCAACGAGGTGAAAATGTTTAATAAATAGCTGGACGACATTGAACCTACCTACTCGTCAAAATCCACAAGGGCATTTCTAATATCCGCCCTATGGTATTATCGAGTAGAAGGGGTCAATGCCCTTTCACTTTTAAATTCTTCTCAAACAAATACACAAATCCTTATTCTGTACTATAATTTTTCATAAAACCGAACTTAAATACTGGAATAAACGCTTTGCCCAATGTCGTCCAACGATTTTTTAAACATTTTCACCTCGCTGGGGCCCAAATGAGAACCAAGGTATGCATGCGTTTGTCACTTGATACGAGAGTGTCGCGCGCCTGTGTGACGTGCGCAACATACACCTCTGTCGAAAATATTGCTGCTTTTTGGACCAATCTTTAATTGCTAATAGCTAATTAACGAAGTCGAAATTGAAATTTTTTTATTCTTCATTTTCGTCTTAGATTATCGTCGACAACCACACCTTCAATTTTCTCCCACCTGCAGATAAACACCCTATATATGTATATCATCATAGACCGTATTCACGGATCCTTAAATTTTGACTACACGGTTCACGTTCCAAGTGTATTTATATTTTTGTATGTACGTGAAATAGGGATCTCTACTTGCAACCGATCGGTAAGCACGGGTCAAAGCCGTTGCGAAAAATCGTGGTTCGTTCGCGTTCCAGACGATGTTCGAGGAGAGAATCGAACGACTTTCGAGGCCACCGCCACCACCCCCTCCGCCGCCGCCGCCTCCACCTATGCACGCGCTCGGTCCTCGCAGCTCGCACGACAAGTCAGGCGATTCCGGAATATCCGGAGACGCCGGAGCCGGAAACGACGACTCGTTCGACGTGAGCACGATCAACAGACCGAAAACGTCCGCAACGAGACCAGCTTGGACGCCGCAACAGGATCTGGGCGACGACGAGTCGAGCAGCGACGCGGGCGTCGATTCTCCTTCGCCGTTGCCCCTGCCTTTGTCCTTGCCCTTAGCCGCTCCTTTCAACTATCATCCTCGGACGCGCGTTTTCTCGCTGTCCCTGCCTCGCGAGGATCACAAAGCGCACCTCGCGTCGCCCGAGTCGAAAACGCGGGAACAGCTTTCGACTTTCAATTCGCTGAAGAAGCTGAAGAGATCGATGTCGGGAGCGTTTGGGATCGGTGCCCACGAGCTCCGAAGGAAACACTCGCACGACGTTCTCGACGACAACTGGTTCTTGTCGACGAGCGCGCCGACCTCGCTGCAGCACGGACAGTCGATCGCGATCGACGTCGCGAGATTCTCGTCCTCCTCGTCCTGCTGGAAATCGATCGGGACTCGCGAACGAGAGGACAAGCTTGTCGACGCGAAAAATCGTTGCGACAACGGTGTCGAGGGTCGCGACATAGACAGCGAAGACGAGGACGGTAACGACGAGGACGATGATGATAACGACGAAGACGAGGAGGAGGCGGAGGAAAATCCGGAAAGAAATGCGGAGGCCGAAAAAGAGATCGAAAGATTCGCGGACGACTTTCCCGTGAGATTGATATCTCCGTCCTTCTCGTATCTGGCGCCGAGCGGTCGCGTTATGTATTTGCCGGAAACGGGCGACGCAAAAAATGATCGCGAGAAAAGTTCCGCGAGAGAGGTCGAACAAGCCGTGGACGCGAGTTACCGCTGCGTCTCGTCGAAGCGACGTCCGAGGACGACCGGGGCCGCGGAGAATTACGCGAATGGCGAGTCCAAGCAGAGGCGAGACGCTCCTCGGCTCTCGAACGGTCGGGAATCGTCGTCTACGTCCAAAGAGACGAAACATCAGGGAAAGATCGGCTCGAAGAGCAGACGCTTCACTTTCCAGTCGACGGTCAGGCAGATCGAGAGGCGCAGATTGGCCGAGAAGCTGTCGAGGGAGGCCGAGGCGAAGGAACGTCAGAGGAAGGGCGAGCTGGAAGCCATGCAGAAAGTGGAAGAGGAGTTTCAGCGGAAACGCGCGAAAGAGAAGGCGAGCATCAGGCAGCAGTTGCGTTTGTTCAAGGAAATGGAGGAGAATTTCAAGTAAGACCCGGAAAGTAACTCGAGATCCCTGTCGACAAGCGTCGACCCTCGTTGGCCCGTTGACAACGAGCTTTCTAACGAGTTTCGCGATTATAGCAACCCGGCGAGCACCGAATGGAGCAGTTCGCGGGCAACCCGGGCGGAACCGGACGGCGCGCCCTCTTCCACCGCTTCTTCGCCGACCTGGCAACCGGCTGGAAACCTGAAGACGTCGCCGGGAAAGAATCTCGACGGGAACAACGAGTTTCGTCGCAAGAGAGACTCCGGTTCCGGCTCGGGTTCCGACTCGAAGCAACGTCGCGGCGAACCGGCCACCGGCTACCGGCCAAACTATTACGACTGGGCACCGGACGCGTCGTCGCATCTCGAGACCAAACAGACCACTGTCCATCCGAAGGTCGTTTGCGATATCCCGAAAAGTTCTCCCGCTTTCGTGGACCTCAACATCCAATCCGGCAAACTAGCGACAACGTCCGACTCTACCCCCAGATCCGACAATTACAGGTGAGCGCTCCTCCTCGAACTCACAAGGAGAGTGCAAGGACGTTGTCACACCGATTTAGTTGAGACTCTGTATACTAATAGATCTCGATCTCCCATTTACGAATATATACCATTATAGA
>CM052342.1:3345058-3373715 GCA_028455595.1 Lasioglossum vierecki | reverse complement strand
ATTCAAATACATTGTATGCTCTACTAATTACATTGTAACTAATCACTTCCTAATAATAAGAGACAGAAATGAAACACACTGTCATATCATAAAAATGATATGCCCCTATAATTATTTCAGCCACGTAGGGTAATTGAACATTGAATCAGATCGTTTGTCCGTTTCGCAGGTAATTTTGACGGTACTCTGGAGGAATAATCGTTGGCTGGGTGTCGCGTGCTACGACTTCGTGACGTCCAAGTTGAGCGTGATGGACGACACCATTGACGATCCGGAGAGTTTCGACGTAATGAAGGCGTTGTACAGACAGCACAAACCGCGTTACTTGGTGACAATCGCCGGCTCACCGGCCGCGTTCACCAAAGCCTTGAAGAAAGCGATCGTCACGGGACCATCCCAGAGAGACACCCAGAGATCGTGTTTGACCGTCACGGAGGCGGATGTTCCGTGCAACGCGATCTTGAAAATCGTCTGTAAGAAGGAGAACAGCTTTGAGCGTTGCTCGCACAGAGTCAGGTGCCTGCAATTGGCATCGGAGCCGAAGAACGCGAGCAACGTCGACAGGATCACCTTTCTGAACAGTATCCTGAACTTCAAGTCCGCCGCCATGATTCACGCGCTCGGGATGCTGCTTCTCTTCATTGATAAACATTGGAACCAGATCGCTCTCGATCTATCCGGCAAGCCTTCCTTCCTTTCCCTCGACCACATGGCGTTGTAAGCGTCCAAATCTTTCCCAGCCGAAAAGCTTGTAGAGTATACCTTTGAAGGCTTACATGTTTTTACACTTACATATATTTATGTTCTTTGCGTCCGCACCCGTCCAGGCAAGGTCTGGTGATGGTGGACGACGACACATACAGAGCTCTGAATATCGTGCAAGATAGGGATCATCCTAGCCTATTCAAATTTGGCCAGAGTACGAGAAGCGGCGGCACCAGCGTATTCTCTCTGTTCAAGCGTTACTGTCGCTCGAAGCCCGGCGCACTGTTTCTCTGGAAAACGATGCAGCATCCAACTCGCGATGCCAAGCTGCTCGAGGAAAGATTGAAGGCAGTCGAATTCTTGCTGAATCCGAGGAACCAGAGCATCGTCGAGAATATGTCGTCCTGCTTGAATCACGTCGACCGTCTGACCAGCGCCGTGCTCGCCTGTTCCTCGGGACCGCGAGCGAAATCCTCCAATTGGCACAAACTCCACAAGGTCGGCACCACCAGATTTCCATTTTCTGTCTCCCGGATTCGTTCTCGTCACCGAACAACCGTTTGCCGACTCATTTTCTTTGCAGACCGTGTCGCACGTGATCCGCATCGCCGACCTGTGCGAGAAGCACACCGGCGGAATCGAGATTTTCAAACGCATCGTGGACAGCGCGACCAACGAAATGCGATGCGTGAAATATTTTATTGAATACATAGTGGACTTTCAGCAAAGCAGGTGGGAGAGAAAGCTCGTGATCAAGCCCAACGTGGACCCGTTGCTGGACAAACGTAAGATCCAACCTTCTTAGCTCCAGCGGAACCGATCCCGAACCAATCCCGAATAATCCGATCGCTCGCCAGTGAACCACACGCGACGCATCCTGCCCGAGATGCTCACGCAAATGGGGGAGAAGGACTTACGGGAACATCTTCCTCCATCGGTGACAGGCTGCAACATGGTCTATTTGCCAAACATCGGTTACGTTCTGGCGATAAACTCATGGCAGCCAACTCCGCCGGAGGACGTGGAAATCCCAGACTTGGAGTTCAAATTTAGCATAAAAGACGTGCATTACTATAAAAGCGTCACGGCAAGAGGTCGATGTAGTGTTGCCACAAAATAGTTCCCAGCCGAAACGTAGTTCGCTAACTTTCGCCGTTTATCGCTTCGTTTCAGAACTGGACGATACTGTGGGAGACATAATCCTGAAGATAGCGATTCGACAGAATCGCATCGTGCAGAAATTATCGCGGTACACGAAGAAGAACGCGGGATCCATCCTGCGAGCGATCGAACAATGCGCGGAACTTGATATGTAGATCACGGCCTACGTTCTCCATCTACAATCTACAGCATGGGTCATAGGATCACCGACGAGGTACAATAAGGACAGACCTATCATCGAATGTATTCTTGTGGCCCAGTTTTATGGGGTCACGTAATCCCATTGCCATTTTCATTTCGAAATAGATTTATTTATTTATTCGTGGCACAAAGTTTCTGGCACAAACTCGTCTAAATCGTGTGAATGATGATAGGTCTATCCTTATATCTAATCGGTGATAGGATATAGGGTCTATATCATATGTTCTATATCCTATATCCAATGTCCATCCCCATATCCACTCGTACTCGAAACACACCAATCTTTCGCGAAATATTCGGGTTGTAGGTTGATGGCGTTCGCGAGGGTGGCGTGCGACTACAATTACGTGAAGCCAACCATAATCGAGTCGAAATTGATCGACGCGAAAGAAACGCGACATCCGTTGCTGGAGTTTTCGACGACTTTCGTTCCAAACGATGTACGATCCGGAAACGGAGGAAGCTTGATCAAAATTTTGACCGGACCAAACTCCTGCGGCAAGAGCGTCTACCTGAAACAGATCGGGCTGCTGATATTTATGGCGCATATCGGTTCATACGTGGCCGCCAAATCGGCCACGATAGGAATAGTCGATCGCATCTCGACCCAAATATCGAGCACGGAGAGCATCGGTTTGAACGCGAGCTCCTTTTTGCAAAATCTTCGACAGGTTCGGCATAGAATGCTCTCGCGATCGTCGAATCAATTCGATCGTCGTTCGTCCTAATTTCAGATCAACATGGCCCTCCGCGCGTCCACTGCCGATTCCGTGGTGCTCGCAGATGAGTTCGAGAGAGGAACGACCGAATCGAGCGGTCGGTCGCTGCTCGCTGCGATACTCAGCGATTTCGCGGCTAGAGGCGAACAGTGTCCGCACGTTTTCGCGGCAACCCACACGCACGCTGTTCTCAATATGATCGCGCAAACGCCGTTGATCGAACCGCAGGTAATCGTTTACTAGAGTCTAAAGTCTAGCGTTTCTCTACATATAGAGGGTGGTTCACCAGGTATTACCACCTTGATTTTTGTCATTATAAAATATCTGGTGAACCACCCTGTAGTCTCTCAACATTCTCGGTACGCCTGGCTCCATGCTTTTGTTTCGCAGACTTTCGAGTACGTCGTCGACGAAAACGAATCGTTGGCGCTTCTCTATCGACTGACCAGTGGCAGCGTGACGCTCAGCTTCGCTCACCCTGTGGCCCGGATCGCCGGATTGGACGAGGACATCGTCGAACAGAGTTTACGGGTAGAGTTTTCACGAAAGTATAACCAGCGCGCGGCGCTCTGAATCGAACAAGATTTTTCCGCTTTCCAGGTATATGAGTCGATCAGGAGCAACGCTCTTCCTTCGCGTGTCGGTGGACGTTATAACATGTAAGAATCGATTTCAAGATCGCTCTTGATCCTTTTTATTATTGACTCCTCTGACGCAAAATCGAATTTAGATTGCAGCTCGTCGCGGAACTTTGCCAGTCACAGCCAAACGTCGATCTGGAACAGTTGAAAAAGTTGATCGAAAAAGTCATGGTTTCCAAGTAGTCGGAACAATGATGTATCTACATGAAAACAGAATAAAAAAACTTGAGTTTCATACAGTTTCTCGTCGCTCTCTATCTAAATAGATTTGCTCGTGAACTACGTGAACACTGCGTCAGTGGTGTGGGTAATAAATAAATATAGAATGCTGACACTGCCCATTCTGTAATTGCTTGAAAGAAGTCTTCGCTATTTTAGAAAAGATACGCTTGACTTTATTAAATATACAAGATATTAACGATATAAGAAAATACTTAGTTTGTAAATACGTATAAGGTAACTATAAGTAATGTTCAAGCCTTTCCAATGCCAGCTAAGTCCTTGATCAGAGTTATTAAGTGGTCGTTGTACACTTTGTAATCCACCGGGGATACATTAACGCAAGTGACTTTCAACCTGTGTTCATCCTGCAAATAATAATCACTATAAGATTCCGCACCAATTCGAGCCTAGTACACACTGTTATACTTGATGTTGCTATAAGTAACTTACACTGAATACTTCCAGTTTAGCTCTCATTTTAAATATGAAACTCTTGAACGTCGCGTCAGCAAATTTTTCGAGATATGCATCATTATCATTTTCTTGTAATTCTCCAAGTTCTTGTGCTGTGATGCCTAATACTTTTTCTCCTTCTTCACTGAACGCAGTGGCCCATTGATTGTCTGTCCAATCTGACAAGCTCAACTGGAACGATTAAATACCCATAAATATTTTGTTCGCTAAAAGGTAATAAAATTATACTATCATACTCACGCTAGCCAGCATACGGTATCTGTAATTGGGGTACTCTTTATCACACTTCTCGCATCTGTACATATCGTTTGCTTGATCGATCAGCTGTAGAATCAACTTGCTAATTAACCAAATCTTTCCATGTTATAAAGTGAAGCTAACGAAACTAATTACCTTCTTCTTACAACTATCTGAAGGGCACGATTTGTAAAGAGCATTTTCGATACGAATCATGTTCACGGTTGCCTTCACCGTGAATACCTCAGGACCTTTGAAGCCTAGTTCCTGGTCCTTAGCTTCTTTGAACGTGATCCATGGACCACTCGCGCCACCAGCACCTCCAAGTGCTCTAGACAGTGACTTCGCTTCCTCGTTGCGACCGACTGTGTTGAACCAACCACGTAATTTATGTGCCTCTGGAATGTCTGGGTCAAGTTGGAGTACGGAAGAACTGAGAGTAGATAGACTTTTTCCGCCATTGAATTCACCGATTCGTGCTCCTTTGATCGCCACCAGTGGATTCATGGACCCATCAAAGTTCTCGGCTTGCGAGCCCCACAACGTAAGAGTGACCTGAAGATATATAATATACAATATCCAAAATTGGAGGTAGGTAGCTTTTCTGAAGGTTCATCGTTAAAGGTATCTAACCATTGTGTTACTTTCATCGACGAGATTAACATCTCTTTTTTTCATTTCTCTGCCCGTGGTTCGCGATGTCAGCAATTGTAGATCATTGCAGGACTTAACCACTCCCAAAATATCTGTAATTTATTACTATGCAATACAAGTAGTACACGTTAATGAATTCTGTGTCAAATTGCATTTACTCATTGTTGTCGTAAATGCATAACATCCACAGTCTACTAATTAATTACAATCAAACGATCGTTCAAGTACCTATTATATCATTCTTCTCTTTCTTTTCAACGTCTTTTATCGGCAAAAAGTCAAATTGAAGAGTAGGAATATCGTTCCCAGCATCATGGCACGGAATGATTTCTGAGTCTCCAGTTAAAGTCATCTCGTAATCGTTTCTCAGATTGTTAAACTGTTTGTTCGCTGTTTTTAAAGTAGCTCTGGAAATGTAATACACTTTTCCAATCTGTAATACATATTTCGTGTTAACATTTGAATAGTTTTTCTGTTGCAGAGAGCATATTGGATCTAAAATAATACCTCCAGCATATCGTAGAATTTATCGCACTGATCTTTAAACGCTGTACATCTAATCTCCCCGCTCTCATCGACCATATCCATTGAAAACAGTTTTCCTTCGCCACGAGAATTGCTCCAGGTTCTGATATCGGATTTACTGACAATTCGTGCCTTTATTACCCACCTGTAAAACTATTTTGTATTTACAGGTTCTGTCAAAAAAAAAAACAAAAACGGCAAGACTTATGGGATGACGTAATTTATACTTGCCTATTTTGGTAAGGACTCAGAGCAACAATTGGAGTTGTCGATATATCATTGGTAGGAGCATGATTAGAGGTTTGTTTTTGCATGACATCTATCGAAACAACAATAAGACTTGCAATTTTCTCATAAGGAGTATATAAAACATATTACTAATTGAATACTACCATTCTTTTTTTGTGGTGAAGGTTTTGTAAGCGGTGCTGATTGCGCTGGTTTAGAATCAGATTCAGGTTCAGCGTTGGTTGGGTTTCCAATCTTGTGACCAACCTGATCACCAGGAACCTTTACTTCTATATTTAATATCACCATCACGCGTCTAAATTAGAGAGCACACAAAATCATTCATTGTAAAATATTTATTTTAAATACAGGGTGTTCCTTCTAACGCCACGCATGATGTTTTACCCACCTGCAGCTATCTGACAAAGAAAGTTTAAATCAAAATCATGCGTCGTGTTACAGGGAACACCCTGTATAACTACATATGCAGAAATTATGAAGCATTACATAAAAAATGTATATTGTTTACTTTTGTTTCCCAGCATTGTTGACCATGCTAATTGCGTATCTGTTTATCTGACAGATACTAAAGTCACTTAACACATTATCTGTTATCATTGAGTTTAACTGTGTGGCCAGCATTGTGAATGAGTTTATCCTCTTTCCATCAGACACAAGCAGCCTGTAGCGTTCTCCACTGTTTGAGCTTGCTAACTTTTTATTTCCCTGTACACTCGAAATAAACATTAATAATGTCATCGATTTAAATCGTTTCACATAAAAGTGAAATGCTTACCAGGATTTGTAAGACCGGCTTATCAACATCAATGCCGCTCATGATTTTCTAGAAGTAAATGCAGAAGAAGTGAAATAATTCGTTAGGAATAAAATATATTTCGAAACTTACATCGATCGATCCTTCGGTGAGAGGAAGCATTTTCGACAGTAATAAACTTAACTTGAAACGTTCGCGACAAGTAACAACAAGTAACGTTACTCCACGTTACTCTGAAATCAAACGAAACTATTGCGACCTTGCTGTTTGATATTATGAAACGTAGATGGATGAGCTCGTTCAATACCACAGAGTTATCTGGAACGAGAGAGTCCTCTGCATTCACACGTTATACAAATCTGTTCATTATTAAAGTGTTTATTATACGAAAAAACTAACTACAGCTTCACAGAAAACGACGGAATTCCAAGACAATCAATTTTCACAAGTAAGTCCGATGAAAGACAGTTTCAAAATGGTTTTGCAAGGTTGGCCTTACTGATACGTTATTTCCCGCCACTTTTATTGGCGCCGAACCAGCCGAACAAAGCGACACTACTTTATACATTTTAAATAAATATGTTAATGAAAAAAAATAGTAGTAGATATTAAATGTCATTGAAAAGTGAAAAGTGTCATTGGTTAGGTTGCGGTAACATAACCTAGTCAATTGTTTCATCATCAAATATCACAGTTGTTTCGAATAAAACAACCATGGAACAATGCTGTTCAAATAAAACGTAAAATTGTTGAACTTCGAAGTTCTTTGACATCAATTTCGAATCAAATAAGATAAAAATTATTTCCAAAATATTTTCCGGTGAATAACTACATTACCATGAGTCGGTAATATCATATGAACATTCAATTTTGAAAATAATCATTGTTTGTAATTCATTATGAATATAAATATATAATATTGTATATTTATTATATTATAAAATATATAATACGAATATGAAATATATAATATTATGAATAACGTTACTATGATCTCATCGTGCATATTAGATCTATATATTTGCATTAATTGTTTTTACCAATAACCGTGATTAGCCGTCAAGATATACGACACCACGTGTCAAACAATTCCGTGTATAATCTTACAAAGTAACATAATCTATTATAGATTCCACGGCGCCTACGCGTATTCGGAATGACTCATTCGAATAGTTATTACGCGGTAATGTGTTATTGTTTAACGAGGTCACCGAAACTCAGAATTCATGACATTAAATTCGCCGGTGAATTACATAGAACTTATTTTCGATTAACTGACAAATACGCGGACGTATAGGTCTTCTGATTCGACGACTGCTTATAACAATGACATCATTAATATTTCGAACATAATTGGAGTAGTCTAACAACTGCACTGCTTAGTTTCCTGCTATATTTAGGGATTAAGTAGTGCAAGTATATATATTTACTAATTATTCAGCATGCCATAGTCCGTATGTAAATATTAATTATTGGAAAATGTTAATATGTTCCTAAAACTGTTTACGTCGTCGATACATATGGTACTTATACTAATCTTTAGACGTCAATGGTACGATTTGAAAAGAATTATTAGCCGGTGTAACATTGAACTATTTAACCTCGTGGTTATAATAAATATTAAACTTAATTATAGATTTGCTTCATCATTAAGACATTTCTCGATGAATATGGATATATCTTGTAGGCAGTGCTGCATTTTTTAGCGTTTTTGCAAAGTAAAGACGAATTTGCATCAATAATTTCTGACTCATTCCATTCCTTTAGTCAGATTAATTATCGCGTGCAAATCGCCGGCGTTGCATACATTCGGTGCGCATGCGTGGCCGAACCGCCTTCATAGTCGTAGAGCGTCAAAACGACGCGGCATAACGCAGTACGAATTCAGCCTTTGTAGAGTGTGTATCGATTCCCTTTCGTGTCGAAGATTTCGTTTATTGTTCTTCAAAGAAGACAGCATGGCTATCTGTGAGCACGATTTCATTTATAATAATCATCTTTCTTCTCTGAATATCAAAATATATACGCATATAAATATCAAGTTAGTCTTCTGTCTAATTGCCGGTACCCGACACCGGAAGTTGCAACACCTACACGAGAAATCTCGCGTTACCTCGAACAGGAGTTTATGAAATTACTGTACGAATATGTTGGTGGCTCTATTTCATCTGTTGATGTCGGTTCAGTGGAAGTTATTGGAATTTTGTGTGCACAAACGAACTGATTTTCACTTGGTCTTACTTATTTAAACATTCTTATTTTCAAAATAGAGTTGGGTCAAAATTTCCGAGTACCCTATTATTTCGAGTAACACCTTCATACAGTAAACGACCCTGGTCGCATAAATAGGCGGTTGTCATCAAACCACTTCAAAGGATGAGAACATGGTATTTTCGGAGGAAGTGAAACGCAACCGAGAATTCCTCGCGTGACTCTTGGCGCTTGTCTATATTTATAGGCTGGATTCGATATTCTATTGAATTCCAGCGTGGCTGTTTCTTGCAAAGGTTACTGAAGCATGCTCTTGAATTACCACTGCTCTCTATTATTTCATACGCTGCACAGCGCTCCGCGATTCTAATCTGACTCACGTATTCCAGCATTTCTCCGAACTCGAAGGACCATAAATCCTGCGACTGTTGCCGTTGGTAGCATACGTAACCCAACGATTTATTTTATTGATAAAATTATTTTAAACAATAGTCAATCAACGTGGAAGGATTAAGATATTTTCGGACAACTTTTTTGTGAATTTGTGTAAGATAGAACATTGGTAACCTCTTGACTTGTAGAATCTAATAAATACTTTTAACTTCCTTTAAATCGAAATCGTATTCTACGTTGGTTTTGTTAATGATTGGAGAACATGTGTGCACACAAAACATCAATTTTCTCCTTTTGTAGGAAATTACGAACTACAAGAACGGATTAACGACTTTATATCGAAACATATAATAAATTTCTAATGTGAAAATTGTGTGAAGAAAGTATCGGCAGCTACGTGATATCGCATCTGTAAATTATAAATGTTGTTTACTGGTTGAACGAGTAAACTGCAGCCATACATTGATGTATCGATCATCGATTTTGCGAGTCGAGTCCTCGCCGTCCTAGGACCGTTACGTGTTTATATGCTTTCGCAGACAGTCTTTCGTAGTGTTCAGCTAAATATAGTGTACGGGCGCGGCCGTTGCCGGTTTGACAAGCCGGCCGGCTTTCTTCACTCACAATGCGATTTCACGAGGCCACGGGATCTATTAACCTAGAATTCGAAACTGTCACGGAGCATCTTCACGGTTAGGCTTCGTCCCGTTACTGCTTTTTGTACCGCTGTAGCATCATCGCGACAAAACACGACTTCTCAGAGATCCCCTATCATCAGCAATTCCGTCTTGGAAGTCACAATTACGCGAATTCGTCACTCCTCTGTACACTATTTATAACCCAAGTCCTCTAGTATTTCATTTACTCCTTACTTGTATCTTTGCAAATACTGTGAGACCCCTATGTAAAAATAAAGCAAACGATCCAAGGATGGAGCACAATATACCAATAATATAACAAATAGCAAAACCTTTAATCCGAGTAGACCAACTTAATGTAGTTTGGTCCATAACCTGAGGAAGAATACCACTTTCTTCTTCGCACTGTTCATTGCCACTCAGTGCTTTCCTTAGTTTATCCAACTACATACTTAATTATATATAGGGGTTGTTAACATTATGTTTTACTTCTTACTTGTATCGTTTTCGTCACCCGTTGGATTAATAATAAATTATCCTACCCTGTTTATACCACCGAATTTAACCCTTCGCACTTGGAGCTATTTTAACGCGAAAATTAAACATTTTTAGCGACCTAGAATAATTACATTCTATATAATTTCTTATCTTATAGATATGAAATTGATACAACACCTCATACGATACTTGAACGTTTAGTAATCGATTAGATACCAATTCTCGTTCTGTTTTAAATTTCATCTGCCCATTTTTGCCGCGATGCACAGTGCGCGAAATCCTTCCTACGGAATGAAACGATCGCGAGATTAGCGTGGCTTGGTGGACTAGATTAACCCTGCGCGATTGCCTCGTCGCACAGTGCGGCATGTAAATGGATATTCGAGACAAAAATCATAACTTCTAAACTAATCAATTTTTCATCTAAGTACCTTAATAATTTCTTAATGGGAACACAAAGATGCATCGATTAATGCACCAAACATATAAGGTACCATTAGTACCTTAATTATTTTTTAAAGGGAATACAAAGATGCATCGATTAATGCATCATAAATATAAGGTTCCATTAGCAAAAAAGTTTATTCTAATTTTTTTTAATGAAGATCTTTTTATGATTAGTTATGATTGCAATTTATCAATCGTATACCGCACAACTTTTGTTCAAAATATTTTTTAATTACATCTACTATAATGCATAATTATTTACTTGGACCAAATCGCAATTACGAATGCATTTCTCTAACAAAAATTAAATAACATCGAGTCTTGCAATTTATTGCACAAAAGAATTATATAGCAATATGCCACAACATCTTGTTGATACAGAACAGCCAAAATTATAGGATGTTTCGAACCGTTTCTTTTTTTGTAAATTGCATTTTAAGGACAAAACGCAATTCCTAAATTGCCAGTTAAAATTATGCATATCTCTGGTCAAATTCTCCCTACCTAAGTTGTAAGAAACAGTTTAAAACAAAAACGAACTTAAAAAAGCAATTAGGGCACGAGTAATCTAACTTTTTAGTATTTATACTACAGTAAACTCTTGGCTGTTACTGATCCCCTATTGAATTTCTTGGATACTACTTTTTACATACACATTCCTTACTTACTGACTGATGATTTTGTTGGATAATTAGATTAGAATGGAACCATGATTAATTCGATTTTTGTCCATTGCATGCCGCACTGTGCGATGCCGTAAAGATCAGCAGGCTAGTCACAATAGCTGTCCACACCGGTCTTGTTGCTTGAGGCTTACAGTATAGGCGTGGAGTGGACAGCTATTATGACTGTACAACGGCGAACAGGTTATGATAAGTGTATTATTAGCCACGCGTGTTACAGGTTTTAGAAACCTCTTTATTTCCGTATAACGTATCCTGACCGCGGAAGCTGAAGGTCGAATATGTTTACAACGCGAACCGGACTCGTCGGACTGCGGTTGAGAAAAAGCTGGACGTTATTAATCGATCTCTCCTCGGCTGAAATTTCAGCGGTCGTTCGTGGCCACCGGTCGCGTCATGTATCTACCTTGCTGGCAAAAGGAAGACGGTTGCTATGCGAGGTCAGTGACAGAGAGGATAGACACTAGACTCCGTAGGTGAGCGTGTCTAGCCGCTTGCAACCGTTCTTTTTCGCAACCAACGCGAGTCCGATGACACGTGTGCAATTTATTGTTATTGCTCCGGAAGCCATCTTGAATATTCAAAGTACCTGTTGCTGCGACGGGCCACGTCTGTAGTCGTGACACGTGCCCGGTAATTTCGAGGGGAAATTCGACGAAGGAATTAGTGTGGTCGATGACAACGGTAATTAATGTCGGCCGACGATTGAGATTAATTCTTCGAGGTGCATACCGTGAACAAATTACGTTAGCGGCGAGATATAACCCGGCCGATCTTGCGCAATGGGAAATTGACTCAATGACTCTAATTTTCGCATTGTTATGTTAATTGTAACACGCCTCGCGCGATACAGCCTCTGTGTGGTCTAATCGGTTCGCCGGGATATTAACATTCTGCGGCTGATTGCGATCTGGGTTGCCATCTTTGCAGCACCGGTGGCCGGAAATTACCGTTAATGGAATAGGAAGAGCGACTCGGTCCACACGAGAACGCGCGAGAACTTGATTAAGCTCGTGTAATTAGACACACGCGGGGATTCGAATTACGGTAGTACACGGGTAAATTTACATCAGTTCGGAAGCCAGCAGCTAGGTAAACTCCAGCGGGCGGGACATCTTTTTTCTCAAGGATTGGCTCGAACATGCCTCGACGAAGTGAGAGAATCCGTGCAACGAACGGAAGCGAGGTAAACGTAGTTCATACGTCGAGTGTAGGCGACCGAGGTGCCGCATTTCCAAGGGAGACTGCGATTGAACAAAATAAACGTGCAATAAAAGAAATTTCATTTTCAGTGTTTGTCGTCTTCATAATTACAGCATCAACGGATAGCCGAGACTCTCCCGATTGAAACGAATCCAAACACGAGATAAATCGGACTATTTTGATCGATTTATGTGCATAATGATGACGTATAATTCTCCATGTTGAATCGGTAAAATTAGTTCGGTTAACCCCGTGTTTGAAGTCGATTTAACCGGAAGACTCTCGTATGCATCCATTGATGCTGCAATTATAAAAGTCGTACAAGAATTACTGAGAATAACAAAAAAATATCAGTAAGTGGACTTAAAAGAAATGTACTATATGAACAAGAAAAATGTATTTTTTGATAACTTTTACCGTGAGAAAAATTACGTAAAACTATTGTAGGAGATAAGTAATGATTTGAACGTTTTATAATATCACGTACGTTATCGGCGACGCGGTTCTGTGACCGGAACAGTCTCGCTGTGAAAGTTCGTCGTGCTGATCAGTTTGAATCATCGACGTACCGTAATGTGAAGTAATTGGCATCGAAACAGCAATGACATCAGCTCGATGACGTTGCTGACCTCGTCTAACGCGACTTTCTATTATCTTTAATTTTGTTATCGACGTGTTGGACTTGCGATTTCAACGGATGTGAGAATGTCCATGGACAACACACAAGTTATTTATAGTGACGAGCTTTATGGGGTCCATCGGTGGGGGGAACTTGTGACCCCTATATGTTGAAAGTGGCAATTTGAATCACGTTCACGTTTGAATCACTTCGTTAAATGAAGTCGAGTTAATTCTAGAAACTCACAGTAACGAAGTGAGAATATGTAAAATGGTCATGATTTTACCCAATGTCTTAACAATGTTGAGTATCTGATGGATCAGGTAGAACTGAATGGAAAAAGCAATATCCAGACTGAATATTGAATTGATTAGAAAAAAAATGAAATGGAAATTCAAGAATTGTTTCAACCCAACACTACTTTCATTAAAATCAATATCCAGATCCAGACTGAATACAATGTCCTAGTAGTGTTGATTGTCTAATATTGAATTGATTAGGAAAAGTGAAATAAGAATTCGAGAGTTGTTCGAAGCCATCGCTACTTTCATTAAGGAAGTAGGGACGTTTCTTAAACAGACCAAATTCAAAAGTTATCACCAAGTTTGTTGACGGAAGAGAGGTGTTTCAATCCATTACTGTTTTCGTTAAAAACCAATATCCAGTCTGAATATTGAATTGATTAGAAAAAAAAATGAAATGGAAATTCGAGAATTGTTTCAACCCAACACTACTTTCATTAAAAATCAATATCCAGATCCAGACTAAATACAATTTCCTAGCAGTGTTGATTGTCTAATATTAAATTGATTAGAAAAAATGAAATAAGAATTCGAGAGTTGTTCGAAGCCATCGCTACTTTCATTAAGGAAGTAGGGACGTGTCTTAGACAGACCAACTTCAAGAGAGGTCTCCAAGTTTGTTGACGAAGGACTTGGCCAATGTCATTTAAATTCCATGCAATTTTACATTTTTTACAAACAGATGTAAAAAAAAAACAAATATGTCGATAAATTATTTGGCAAACGAGCATAACGTTAAAAGGAGCCTGCAGTGGTGATAAGAATGCAGATAGGAATCGTATTGAATGGCGAGCGGCTCGCGGAAGAATCTACAATCGCTGTTTAAAAAACGATGACCCCCAAATTACTGATTTCTTAATGTTACGATGACATGCTGATGTCAGCAACGGGAACACGGCCTTCGTGACACAAGTCACTATTTATAAGCGTTGCGTTCCTTCGTTCGTTCCGCAAAACGAAGTGTTCGGTGAATTGGTAGTCGCTTCGATGGCTAGTACGCGCGGAAACAACCTTCCGCACTATCCTTCCATCGATCACCGATTGTTCGTCAATTCCGAGCCGGTCAGCGCATTCCATCGAGTGATCTTGTGCCGAAACAGTGACCTTAAAAACCAGCTACTTTATTCCACAATGGGAAAATTACATAAATGTCCGAACGCAATTTTGTTAATCGTGTAATCATACATCTATAAACAATCGCTATGACGTAACACCCGGCCCATTAAAATCGATGCGATCAAAATTTACAGTCGTAAATCAATTCGCCGCGTAATTTCCGTGTACATAAACAATATGATGCAATAAAACAACAATTGTTCGTTGAGTTGACAAAGTAAATTAAAATGTTTAATGCACCGTGGTAATAAACAATGTTAGAGAACAGAATGATTGTTGAATATTTTATAAACAATATGATGCAATAAAATAACAATTGCTCGTTGAGTGAACAAAGTAAATTAAAATGTTTAATGCACTGTGGCAATAAACAATATTAAAGAACAGAATGATTGAATATTTTTTAAGTAGCTGAAGTTGGGAAGTTGTATGAAACTGTTCATAGTGTATTAATAAATCGACAGAATTTCGAGAAACGGGTCAATTCAGTCGCGTAAGTGTTCACGCGTGTGAAATAGTCGAGCAAAGAAAAGTTTGTCGCAAATATTAAACACGTGACTACTTAACATGAAGCCAAGGATGTTCCATGTCCACGATTGACTTTTACAATCTTGTAAATAATCAGTATAATGGGATCTCGCGACCGTAGTCTATCTAACTTCTATCGTAGCGTATTACCGTGGAACTTTTTATTGAACACTGTTATACTGCTGTTGATTTTTATCTTCACGGACGTGGGCCATCATGTGTGGTCGCTGTTCGATCCGTCAGGTAAATATCCCCAATCCATCAGGAAAAGAAATTATTTCGACGAGCGAAAGATAATAGCGTGACATAATTTTCCAAAGAATTTGAAACGTTCACAGTATTTTCAAAAAATAAAATCAGTCTATAACCTTTCGGGTTCTTTTGGTCTCCGGTAAAAAAATTCCTGTATGTCATTGTGATTTTCTTACAAAACATGGTTGCAGAAAACGTTCGAAAAAAGTCCAATAAACAAGTGTTAGTCACGCGTCTAACTACGTCATTGAAAAATCTTTGAATGTAATTGGCGCGCTGGTACGATCATTCTTGATAATAATTAAGCTATTTTGCAAATTTACAGAAAATATTTCGACGTTTCGATCCACGATTTGGATCATTTTCAAGAAATTTATTTCATTGTAACTGCGTTTACTTAACCCAAATTAGTTAAAGAATTTAAATTACATTTAAATTAAAAAATATTTTTTAAGCCACATTTTTCCATATGAGAAAAATATAGGTTCTGAATATTGTGTACATATACAAGAAATATAAATTGAATGTTTAAAAAATATAAGCTAAATATTAAGAGAATATAAACTAGATATTTAAAAAATATAAAGTAAATGTGAATCGAATATTTGAAAAATATAAATTAAATATTTCAAGAATATTTATTCAAATTTAAGGAAAAGTTATAACAAAAATTAGAAACTATAAATATCTATTACTTTCTGTGTACTACTTGAGGTAATATTTCACTTTATCTTCGAAAGGACCTTATTACAATTAAGAAATTTCTATATTATATTATATAATTTTATACAATTTCTGATATTATATAAAGATTTGTTTTATAATAAGAAAAAAATATTTTTTTCATAATGTGAAATAAATATCATCTGTACATTAGGAAAAAATATTGTACTTCTAATATGAATAAAGATCCATATAATATTTAGAAAAAAACGACATGAAATAGATATTTCCTGCATATTTAAAAAGAAATATTTGTTACTTAATATAAAATAAATATTGTATGTATATTTAAATATTAAGAAGAGATTGGATCTCTTTTTTAATATTATATGAATATGTATACAATATTTTGTGCTACTAGGGTAATAACTAATTTGGGTTAAGCAAACGCAACTACAATGAAATAAGTTTCTCGAAAATGATCCAAGTCGTGGATCGAAACGTCGAAATATTTTCTGTAAATTTTCAAAATGGCTTAATTATTGTCAAGAATGATCGTACCAGCGCGCCAATAACATTCAAAGATTTATCAACAATTGTCGATCGAAAGAAAAGAAATCCGTTACGTCATTGAAAGCCGAACGTGTTAACGTTTAACATCGCAAGGTTTAATCGTAAAAACGGATATCTACCAATCAGGGTTCGGGCAGGGAGTTGATACGACGCGTCGCGAACAACTTGAATTTATGGTTGTGTACGAAATCGTTTGCAGCCGGCGCGGCGTTTCTGCTCGAAGCCAGTAGGAACAAAAAGAAAAAGAACTCGCATCTGACTCGTCGACGCCGGCATTCCATTTCCGTCGAAGAAAACCCGCGCGTTTAATTGAAGACAATCAGCTTGCAACCATAAATTCTCCACGAACTAGAAATAGAGGGGTAGCGAACTTGTCGCTGAACTGGGTCCTTTGCTTTTTACAATTATACATCGTCTTGGCTTCCTCGTGACTTTCTAAATGGATTACATACTTCGTTCGAGCTAGACAAATACAGGATCTTAATGCACACAATTTTTATATTTATTTTCACATTCAGAGTCTTGTTTTAATGTTAATTATTGCGCATGAAGTCATCGTCTTGGCACTCGTCCTTCGAGCACCAAGACCGTTTAGTCCCTCCAGACGTTTATCGACTGTGTCGAGATCATTGGCGAAGATTTGTAATCACGCGAGACGTGATCTAGACGCGGAATTATGGCGGCCACCGGGATATTGATCGATGCGAGTCCTGCATTGTCCTACTTTCGTTCGTGATATCGTCAGACTGGCGACCAGACGTCTGGACGTTCTTGGGAAAACGTTGCTCCACTATCGTAGATTGAAAATTCGCCTGTTTGCTCGTTTCGCCTGGCAAATGGACCTTATTGTACTTTGAGGTGGTCGTTAGCAGAATTGCTACCTCTGGCTGACAGAACTCGGTCAAAGAATCCATTTGTCTTAAACATTAACATAAGCTATCAAGTGAATAAGGAATGACGCACAGTTTTATTTTATTTCGGGCATAAATGTTCGTGAAATATTGTTGAATAAATTAATGACGAATTGCTATCTCTATATAAGTCCTATATTGAAACTTACAATATAATATTACAAAAACAATAGTTACGTGACTATTCACTCTATATAGCAGGACACGGTCGATCGACTTCGAGTTTGATGATGAAGGACACATTGCTGCGAGAGGATCGATCCGACTAGCTTTTCAGACTTCGAGAAGTTCAATGTGGGGCGATTTAGCAGCTGTCGGGGTTTTTGTGTCGAGAATTTCTCTCATGTTAGACTGGGTCAAAAGTTCTTTGTCGAAAACTACTCCCCTTACTCTCCGAAATTTTCTGAAGATCCTCTAAAGTAGTGCACATACAGTAAAAAGATAATATAAAATTAAAAAATATAATATAAAGTAGTAGCACATATTTTCTAAAGTAGTGGAAATAAGGAAATCCAGTTAATCAACATTAACACAACAATTTTCCCATTTTTTGTTGTTAGCACTCTCCACCGAGGACAAGTTGGAGTACAAATTCTACCCGGTAGCCAGCGGACAGCTTCAGTTCCGGGTAAAAACAGCCAATGATGCCCATGTTGCTCTCACCACTGGTCCAGCAGAGGGAGAACCCATGTACGAGGTAAAGACAATGAAAATATAGTAACAGATTCATCCGGCACAAAACGACGACAATAACAATGCCACATGTAATCCAATCAGGTTTTCATCGGTGGATGGAGCAACGCCAAATCCGTGATTCGGAAGAACAAGACGAAACCCGAAGTCGCGGAGGTAGAGACACCCGGTATATTGAGTCCCGATGAATTCCGCGGTTTTTGGATCAGGTGGGATATGCAATAATAAACGTCGATATTGATAGCTTCTAGAATGAGAAGTATACAATGATTCAGATGCTTTAAGGCTGGCCTCTAGCGGCCGGTCGTGGTTCACCACGCATTCAAATCTCTAAGGCAGGGCTGTATATATATTTCTGTAATTGAGACTCGAGGAAATCAAATTGATCAAGCGCACGTAATAAAAAATAATAGAAACCGAGCTGTATCCATAGGTGTAGCTGGGAAACGATAGCTTGTGAAATACTAGATTGCTAACATGTGACTACCAACATAAGGATTGAAATAAAAATTTTCAATTTATGCGAATGGTGTAAAGAACTCTGACAAGATAAAAATGTATCATGTGCAATTCCATTTTTAAGACGTTTATAAAATGTCAAGGCGATAAACTCGATACTATAGACGGTCTGACATTCATTTTGACATTACAAGAGTGATTTCTGACATGATAATTATTTCAGATGGGGCGACGGTGCTATCTCCGTGGGCAAAGAAGGCGAACCAAGCGCATTCCTCACGTACACCGATCCAGAACCCTTCGGAATCGGTTACTTCGGAGTGTGCACTGGTTGGGGTGCCTCCGGTGAATGGATGATCGAAGGTAGACTTTACAGTTGATTCTATTTTTAATACTCTCTTCGGGTTTAGAAGGTTCTACTAGGATTGCTTTCTCTTGTAGTAGTTTAGATCAATATTCTAAAGCAAATGTTTTCTCGAGTAAAGGATACGGTATTTCCAAAACGCTCTATTAAGTAAATTATCATGCTGCTTCCAACGAAATAGTGTACATATTATTATGGTAGACAATTCGCAGCACAATAAGATTCTTCGCGCAGATATTCAAGTATCTTTTTTATTACAATTTATTAACACGATCTTGTTCCTGGAACTTAATCGGACGTCGGGATGGATGATCTACTAATAACACCATCGTCCACACAGCCATCTGTGTCGGTGATCACGATCGTTGTACGTATTGCAAACGAAGCTCGACTGAAAAATCGTAGTTGCATCCCTTAGATAGAGCTTTTCTGTTCGAATATGACTGATTTGTTCCTAGCACGTTTGACCCCCGCCTTTGTACCGTTCAATTTAATTAGACCTGATTTATACACCTGCACAAGAAGCAAAGTCATGCTTGTCAATTTAGTTTTAGACACTTATGGCCAAGAAAATCGAACTGAAACGATCAGGGACGGGACACAAGATAATAATCTGGGGTGGGAATTATGCTTTCTTTTCATTTCTGTAAAGGACATGGCTCCCTGTCAACGCGGAATCAGTTAGTCTACCAGTTTCGTAACGTAAGAAGCGGTGCAGTCCTCCTGGACGTGAAGGCCAAGAGCAACGCTCACATTGCCTTGACCAACAAAAAGTCTGTATCCTCCCCTATGTACGAAATCATGCTCGGGGGTTGGGAGAACACGGCGTCCGTAATCAGATACGATGGCAAACAGCCCGACAAGGTTCGCTGTTGAACAACGTCGTTCCTTCAGCCCTTTAGTCTTGTAAATTTGCGAGTTGTTCCAACCCATCGCTACTTCCATTAACTGTTTGCAATCCTTTGTCGAGTGTGACTCGACACCAGAAAAAGAAAAATGTAAATGAAACAGGTTTTCACGTGTATTTGGTTCTTTATTCATTTTATTTCTTATTTAATTAGTTAAAGACAAATATTAGTTTCACAAATATAAATTACAACGAAGTTTGAGATTTATATTTAATATAATTAGTAAAAAAATTGAAAAATAATTCGGACTGTAAAGGGTTGAAACAGTAGTTATGTTATTTGAACAGCAGATGACTCGAATCTTCCTTCTGAATAAAAGTAGCGATGGGTCAGAATAACTCGCGAGTCAACCACACTAAGAGTGCATTTACGTCAATTACGTTGACCAATGCGTCTGTCGACGTATCAAAGAGACGAAAAGTGTAATTGGACAGGTGTATCGTAAAGACATGAAGGGTTGAAGGAACCCTCGCGTTTCCGGTTTTGGAAAGGAGTGGCCCGCCCTAAAAGGCTGATTCTGCACGGACAGGTGCGCGTAAACACGCCAAACCTACTGAACGAGAGCCAGTCGAAGAAGTTCGCGATCACTTGGCTCGACGGCTTGATCACGGTTAGGAATGGCGATCTAAACGGTCCCGTGATCATGGAATGGCGAGATCCTAAGCCGATTGGCGTGAGCTACGTGGGCATACGCACTGGTTGGGGTGCAACCGGGAAATGGCAACTTCGTACCGCACACTATCCACCCCTTCCGAGACCCGGTGCTAAAAGTAATTTCACTGAAAAGTATTTTTTTTGTCGGGACAGAAATTTCTCTTTAACACCGCTGCGAACATGTGGAAGCTTTGGCCTCGATTATTGGGACTAAACAGCACTGAAAAATTGAATTAATACAGTATTGCCTCGATAAAAGGTGTATTCGTTGTGTAACATACAAAGAGGGTGTGGCTGGAACTTTGGGTAACATTGGATCACTGGCGGAACTACAAATTTTCGGCCCCCAGAAGACAAATTTATATTACACTTTTAATTAAATTTAAATTAGGGCTAATTTTAGTAAAATTGTAGTTCCGCCCCTCCATTGAACGCACCGAGGCAATATTGTAAAAATTAAGAATTTATTTCGAGAAGGAGCATTAAGATGCAAACCTATTTTCGACACTCGGACATTGTTTATACTCTTTGCTCGTCCAGCGCATCGACGGAACTCGGGATCATTGAACAAAAGCAATTGTTCTCGCTTGGCTGGCGACAACAGATTCGAACGTCTTGTATGGAAATTTATTCCTCGATTCTTTGATAAATGGCTGACGGGAATGGTTTGAGGAGATGGTCTTGAACGCTCGATTGAGTTTGGCGTGATTATGTTCTGTGTTGCTAACTATGCACGACCATGCTTATCTAACACCAGCACCAAGTATGCCGATGTTCTCATCATTATCTCCCGCAGACGCATAATTTTTTTCATCTCGAAACTTTCATTGATTTTAATGTAATTTTCCAAGCGGTCCCCTTTAATCAATGGATCCCCGTAATGAGAAGATTAAAAGAAATCGATTAGGATATTTACGTCCCATTGATATTCACGCATCATTGCTTTAATGCCATCAGCGCGACGATAATTGGGACATATAAATGCTCCTTTCACTGGTTGCAATTTTTTGTGGCATGTGTGTGCGCTGGATAAATCGGTGGTGAAACCTGGGTAATTAAGATAATTATTCAAACATTGTACATACGAAATTACACCTAAAACTAGAAGAAGGATCGATGTTCCCTCTTTTCGCTGTTTTCTGTTGCACTGCCGATTCCGTTGTCGTCTAAGTATACTCCCTAATGTTCCAATGCACCTGCTTTCAGATACAACGAGCCCATCTGCTCCGCCGCCACCAGTGCAAGGTATAGAAGCTGGCGAAGAATGCTGGTGTGATGCAACAGGTGGCATGGTGCCTCCAGGTGCCGTCGAAGGCGGAAAGGACGATGATGAGCCCTTGTTTGTAGGCAGAGCTTTCCACGAGGGTGCTCTGTTGCCTGGCAAAGTGAAGCCTGCGCACTCCGTTTGCTATGTTGCGTGGGGTGGTCAGGAACACGGAAAGCCTGATTACCAGGTAATGCCCCTCAAATGAATGCAATAAATGAGTGGTGTCATTCCACACAGTTATTTGACATAACATATCGAATTTGTTCAACAAAAAAATTCCTGTTGCAGGTCCTCTGTGGCTGCAATCCTAGCTGGGTTCCAGTCACCGGAAACAACATTCCCCCCAACGCGATTCCTGGTGGCGAAACCGAAGACGGAGAGCCTCTCTTCGTCGGCCGCGTGCACCACGAAGGCACCTTGACCATCGGCAAGGTGCAGCCGTCCCATAGCGTTTGCTATATCCCATTCGCTGGTGCCGAGGTAGCATTCCCCGAATACGAGATCATGGTTTCACAGTAATCGAGCAGAGTTTACATCGAGACAGATCAGAATTAAACGCTGCGCCGACTCGTCGATGAATTTTCATAATTGCTTGAACGATCTTATTCTCGGAAAGCTGTGTTCAATGTTGAAAAGAGCAATGTTATATGATATATTGTTGTTATCATAACGAGCGTTAAGGCAATACATAATTTATCTGTAAAAAATATTTGCAAAGATGCGGTTTCTTTTCGATGAGAGAATCTCATGATGATAGTCAATATTTTTTTTATTGAGAAAACGCGGACGTGTTATTAGAGGTTCATGAATCTCATATGTGTGCAAACTAGTCTAGCTGCAAGCGAATTCATCGACAAGTCGATGCCCGTAACATGTGTCCACTTTCGCACTTGAATTCACGATGTAGAACGCGCAAATCAAACTGGCAATATATGTAGCTTGGCTATGTATGCAGTTATTACTTGTTGTTAACTCCAGTTGTATGCCGTTTCGACGATCGTTGCCTTTGACTCGTTCCTGCTCGAACGAGAGCATCGCTAGAGCGTATATTCGACAGCCACATATAGTTTTTTAACGCACGACACTTTTTGCTTTTCTGAAGTTATTTTTGGATTCTATATTGTAATGAAACAATAAATATTATAAATTATTACGACGACTTTCATTTTCTGAAAAGCATTGCTGTATAATCTGGTTAGCTCTCATAGTTTAATACTTCTATTCTAGAGTGGGCGTATTCGGGTCGGGGTCCAAAAATTCGTGATACACGGAAACTTCGGATACCCGAATTTGAATTCGAATAGGGTCGGGAACCCGAATCCGATAAAATCAGATTTTACTATTCATTCAATTATCATTAGAGTATTTACAGTAATCACAAAAGGTAGAAGAGCTGAAAAATTATGATTCCTTCACAAAAATTTAAAATAAAATAGTTTTCATACAATGCGACCCACTGTTTTCTTTCCTTGACATTTAAAAAATACGCATAAAATCAGATTGAGGACCGCTCTATCTGCGGCATAATTTTTGTATACCCAACCCTAGTATTTGCTCATACTACACTTGAAAATTTTACAATTTATTAAATATATATACAAAGTTATTCAGTAACGTGAAAACTGTTTTGAATGATGTAATAGAGAAATTCTGAACTCTTGATCTTTATTAGTTTCAATGTATTAAAAAATTGCTGGTCAGTAAAGTAACGAATAATCTCCTGACAAATCCTCGATTATTTTCAAAAGAATTGCCAGTGGGTGAAGCGTTGAAAATCTAAAAGATGGGTGAATAAACAATTGTGTCTTGGCTTTAGATTCATCGGCTTCTGCAGCACAATCAAGGTGTTGCAGTATAACGTAGTAGAAGTCTGACACAGAGTTGTGTTAATTCAATTACATTGTAATTCAGTTACGTAGTTGAATTACATTGTATTTTAATTAATAGTAACTCAATTACGTCGAAAATGAATTACTATATAATTCAAATACAACGTAATTCAATTACTAAGTATTTCAATCAGATTTGTAATTAAAATACAATGTAATTCAAATACAATATAATTGAATTACAGTATAATTGAAATACAATACAATACAATACATGTAAACAATGTATTTTATAATTGTACTCCATGCAATTACGAATTACATTGTAATTTAATTGACTAAAGATCTGAATTATAAATTACAACATAACTGGATTACAATTTAATTCAATTACAATGTATTTTATAATTGTGCTCCATTGCAATTACGAATTACATTGTAATTTAATTGACTGAAGATCTGAATTATAAATTACAACATAATTGAATTACAATTTAATTTAATTACTTTGTAATTATAATTCTGGAGTAATTCAATTGTAATTCTGCACAACTCTGGTCTGACGGTGTGTCGGGTCTAGCGGACCAACTCGACAGTCTTGTTATAAATGATTAGAATATAATTTATATGTCTTGAAAACTGCTTTTAGCAATGTAAATAAAATGTACTGGTAACGCATTTCGATCAGGAAAATTTCATAGTAGCTAGACTGTGCTGATCTTCTCAAAAGAGCGAATTAATTCGTGTAAAGGAGCGCATAGTTTTCCCGTAGTTCAAATTTCAATTTCAAACGAACCGCCGAACAGTTGCGCCGCGGACGGCGATCTTCCGAACTACAATTCAGCCTCCGTACAGCGCCATTCCGTGTAGCGGCGAAACGCTCAAACTGTTAGCCAAATGTTATCGACTATCGATAACCAAGATGGCCGGCTAATAGTTTGAGCGTTCCGCCACTACGCGGAATGGCGCTGTACGGAGGCTGAATTGTAGTTCGGAAGATCGCCGTTCGCGGCGCAACTGTTCGAATATTTACAATTGTAGATAATGTTAAAATATACGAAAGTACAATAATTTTATTTATTAACAACGTGACCTTTTTATCTTTGTGTGTAGCACTTCCTTCTCCGAAAATCTCGTCGAATTCCTTGATAATCATTGCAGTCCCACTACTTTTGCTGTCCATGCAGAATTCTCCTGTAATATCAGTTTCATTTGAAAAGAAATACATTCTTTACTTCAAATTCAATTTTTAATTATAATAAACAGTGTGTAATAATTACTAGTGCGTAGTAATTTCTTGCGGGGGCGTAGATGAGTGGCCGGACTGTCGGTCGGTTCGATGTTGTGCTCCAAATAAGCCGGACCTCAACAATGGCGGCTGAACAGTCACGACTAGCCGTTAAATGTCAACTGGAAGAGCGATTTTTGAAATAGTGGCAGGTCAAGAGTGTTTCATCGGTTATTATGGCGGAGAAAGAGCCTGCTGCTGTCGACGATGAGATCGGGGATCTAGGGATCAAGCCAGGTGCTTCGACCGAAACGATATTCGTCACCACCGACAGCTTCGAGGAGTACGAGCAGGAGATCAGTAGCAGTATCGACGACAGGCAAATGAAAGAAAGCACAACGAGCACCATCTCCGAGATCCAAGAAGACGCCCAAGACATTCCGATAACACCCAATGCGACGAACTCGCGAGATCTTCAGAAAACAGCTTCTCTCGATGATTCCGACGTAGTAGGTTTCATAACCTTTTCCAGAAAACATTCAATGCAATTTCAAGTTAATAGATTTCAGAAGAATGTTGGCGATGTCTTACGTTGATCGTTAGGCTACCGATAAGTTCTGATAATCGTAAGAACTGTTGTCCGTTCAAATCGAATTGGACTCGTATTATCTTTTAGGGTGACACCCACTCATTGTCGTTAGATGTTTAGAGGCTGATCCTGGTGCCACGCAGCACGAGCATACTGTTCAGATTTTGTATTGAATAATGTCACAGCATTTGGTCGCAATGATCAATTGATAATGCGAGAACTACGAAAATGGTATAGAATATAGTATGATCGTGCTATGTGGCATTTATTGACATAGAAACATAACTGCAGGATTACGCTGCTCAGCACTGGTCAGCATGATTCTTGTTACGACTTCTGATACTACAATGGTTAATGTTCATTTTGTTTTAGGAGGATGTCACCCATCGAATAGGTCAGAGTAGTTTAGATTCGGATCCCTTACGTTGCAAAACATGGCTGGCTCAAAGGAAACATATATTTATTTTAAGCCAGGCTGGAAAACCTATATATTCTAGATATAGTTCTGAGGATAAGCTAGTCACAGTAATGGGTGTCATGCAGGCCCTTGTTTCATTCGTCCAAGCAGGCAGTGATATGATTAGATCTGTGCACGCAGGAGATACTAATTTTGTGTTCGTAGTCAAAGGTCCACTGATACTAGTTGCAGTCTCAAAAACACTCGAAAGTGTACCTCAACTTACATTGCAATTAACGTATGTACACTCTGTTCGAACACCGATTTATTTCTGTGTACTGACAAACGGTCTTTCATTACAGATACGTGTACAATCAGATAATCTCTGTGTTGACACAGTCTCAGTTAACTAGAGTATATGATCAACGTAGGAATTTCGACTTGAGAAGATTGTTATCGGGCAGCGAAAGACTGATAGATCACCTATTAAATTTCATGGATAGAGAACCAGCATTTTTCCTAGGAGCCATTAAATGTTTACCCCTACTTCCTTCGATGCGAAGTTCCATTGCTCAGACCATCATCCAAACATGCGGGAAGATCAAGGTACATCGGATCTTCAAGATACTGTTTCGATCTCGTGAACATTGTACTAACCAGTCACACTTTCCAGAATTTAGTGTTTGCAATACTTCTAGCTAATAATCAACTGGTAACGTTAGTGAGAATGAACAAATTTTTTCTACACCCGGTGGACTTGCATCTAATACAGAATTTGGTCGACAGTTCAGAGTCGCTTAAAACAGCCGAGAGCTGGACACCGATATGCCTACCGAAGTTCGACGCCAACGGGTACATGCATGGGCATGTATCCTATTTGGCAGAGGACTGTCAAGCGTGTCTGTTGTTGCTTACTGTCGACCGGGACGTGTTCTTCATACTGTCCGAGGCGAAACAGGTGATTTGACATTAAATGGTGAACCTGTAGATAGCTGTTCTGCAGGCTCGTTTGTCAAATTCTTTCCGAGATATTCAAAAACGTTTTACCAAATCTTCGTTCCAGAAAATCGTCGAGAAATTGAGACGAACAAATTGTCTGGAAGCAATCAACGAGTCCATGAACAAACCACCGGTCACAACGGCTGACATTGGATTGCCAGAGATGCGACACGTTTTGTACAAATGTAAAAGTACAGCTCAGTTTTGGAGTTCTGGTCTTCAGCCTCCGTACACAACGGATGAGGAGATAGAACGGTACTTGGCATGCAAAATTAATGGATACACTTTAATGCAGCGGTTTCCAACGTTTATGCTACTAAGTTTTCTTGAAAAAAATCTTTGCCACGCCTCTCTATCATTTATTTTGTTAATAGATATAATAATATATTATAGACACGTTTTAAGTAATAAAAACTTCATTACAAAAAATTTTGGTGCCTCCCCTGGCAATGGTTTGCACCTTTCCAGGTTGGAAATCGCTGCTTTAATGCCAGTGTATTCATAAAAATTAAATACATAAAATAACTATAATACTACAATTGCAACATTTTGTTCACAGATTGCTGGGTCTTTATCAGTGTCTGCACCATAGATTATACGCACCAAATCGACCATTGAAACTTATATTTCAACAATTGGACAAAGAGACTATGCTAGCATGGGTAAGCCGAATGTGATTAATCTTTGAGATCCGCTGTCTATTCATAATTCATGTGCTAATCTAATTGAATATGTATTGCAGGTAACACTGGGTTTCGAATTGTACGTCACGTTTGAACCGTTAGTAACGAAAGCTGATGCCATCGAAGCAGCGAGCAAATTGGTGAAGTGGATCAAAAAAGAGGAAGAAAGATTATTTATTTTAAATCCGCCGACGTTTTAAGAAAAAAATGATTCGTCAGATGGATAACGTATGAAAACGTGCAGTGCATTGTTTGAAAGCATTTTATGTTGATTAGATGGGAGTACCACGAATAATAGCAAAGGAAACTGCATCGAAAGTGGGCGATGCATTCATGTTGTTTTTATTTTCTCGTATATCGACACTATAATTTTGCTCATTACTTTTCATTACGAAAGTATTGCATGCGAGGGTATGGTACTATGTGGAAATGTATATATTTAAAATATACCACGCGTGTAATTGTATAGATTACGTTTATAGACAGGCTATGACATTATCAACTTTATTTTATTACATGGTGCTCGAGAAGATTTGCCATTGCACCGTTTAAAAAGTATAAACTTTGAAAAGCAACATTTTATATCCTTCACGAAATGTGTCCACTGTGTAATAACTCTTTATTAACGATCGCAATGGTAAATGTTCGCTATTCTTTTGTAAATAATATTTACATTGTAAGTTTTAAATCGATGAGAAAGAAAAGCATAATTCCAGAACGAACGAATAGCGTAAGTTTATGAAGAACAAATATTGTTACTTGGAACGCGTATTGTACGGGTATGCCACTATGTAGCGTTTCTATCGATGAGTACTATAATTTTAATATGAAACTATTCCCTGTAAATGTTACACACCAAGTTAATCATGACCGAAGTGTTGTACACACCATAAACAAATTCAAGACTTGTAGCATTCAGAAATTTTTATTTGCCTGATAATTAAAAAACGTCTATTATTACGAGGTACATTATTATTGCGGATTTGTATGCAGATTCACTGTTTCAGA
>CM052342.1:3333950-3344958 GCA_028455595.1 Lasioglossum vierecki | reverse complement strand
GTAAATGTTGAAATTAATCGATTAGTCTGACACGATATTATAGTGCAGAGGGTTGGAGTAGTAATATCGACTAATGGTTGAGTCGCAGACATTCGAAGAAATGTCAGAGTAGGCGGGAACCAAGCAGTGTTAAATGTCAGAAGGAAACTGGAGTCTTTTCTTCTGACGCCCAAGCACGGCGAACACGTTGTTCCCTTTCTCTACGTATTTTCTTTGTTAATACTTAATATCATGTACTATTGAACAAGCTTGTGCTCGAGTATTTTACATAGTCGAAACTATATCACGAATTCGTTCGCAGGTAATCTCGGAAACAATTGAATTGGTGAGATCGGAAACTGCAGTCGCTCTCTATCAATTTTCTGGGAACAGGAAAAGCCAATTTTTCTCATATAACGAACAATCGCTATTTTCAGCGCTTCTTTAAAATTCATTTCACTTCGTATATGTCTCTCCAGCTGTGTAAATAACGAAGTGAATCGCTTTTACCAAAAGTGAAAACAACGTATCCAATGTATCGGGTAATACTAATTCAATGACGTAATTTTTGGACTAATATTTCAGCGAGGAAACTATCGCGAATACGTTTATTACATTTTAATACGGAAATACTTAAAGATAACATTCTTTAGTAAATATGGTGGACATCTCTTTTACATTTATCGAGACGTTACTGTAATTGGCACAGCAATCAGCGAAGCGGCTTTATTAGAATAATAGGCAAGTCCCGAGGCCAGCAAACGAATCGAACCCCCACCAGTTTGTCGCCTTTCTCTCCGGGGTCCCAGTAAGAGGCCCCATTCAGAGTCGGGCCCCGAACCACTTCTCTTTCCTTCGTCTCGGCAGCTACTCGGTTCTGCTCGTGGCTTGTAGTCCCCTACCTGTGTGCTCGGTTCTACCTGGGACAGCCATCTTGAGGTGTACGCGCAGCAACGGCGGTCTCGCGTCCTCCTTAACGCGTATTTTCCATTCGCTCGAGGTGATCAGCCGCGTCAACTCGCGCCGCCGTGCAAACCGATGCAACCGATTGACACGGTTCCGTCTGTCGCGGTTCCCGGGTCCCTTGGTGCAACCCTTAAGTGCAGCCCTTCGCTGCAAGTGTGACTACGAACTTCTCCGTCGCCGGTGAGATAGTCGCGTCGATGGTTTCGACAGTGTCCTGAAACGGATTCCGCGAGAAAGAAGGTACGTGCCGTCTGGATTTAGACTTCTCCCAGCAACTGTCCGAGGCTGCAGTGGTTCTCCAAGATAACTCGCGGCTCTTCGAGATCCTCTGGCGATTTTCTACAATCCCAGAGTTTCTCCAAGACGCAAGATTTTTTTAAATTCAAGAGACTCCTAGAAATCTCGACGATATTCCAAGATTGTAGCAATTCTCCCGAACCTCGACGATTTTTCAAGTTACTAGAGATTCTTTGTAACCTTGGTGACACTTCAAAATATCAAGTTTTCAGTGATTCTCTAAAATCTAAATTCTATGAAAATTATATTTTCTCCTAGAGATCCCCTGAAATTCCAGTCGTTCCTCAAGATCTCATTAATTCTCCAAAATCCCAGAATTTCTTCAAGATGCAAAAAGTTTTTAAAAATTCAAGAGATTCCTAGAAATCTCAACAATATTGCAAGATTGTAGAAATTCTTCTGACCCTTGACGATTTTACAAATTACCAAAGATTCTCTGAAACATTGGTGACACTTCGAAATATGTATCAAGTTTTCAGTGATACTCCAAAATCTAAATTCTATGATAGTTATACTTTCTCCCAGAGATCCCCTGAGATTTCAGTCGTTCCTCAAGATCTCATTAATTCTCCAAAATCCCAGAGTTTTTTGAAGACGCAAAAAAGTTTTTTAACATTCAACAGATTCTTTGAAACCTTGATGATATTCTAAGATTGAAGAAATTTTTCAAGTTACTAGAGATTATTTGTAACCTTGGTGATATTTCAAAATACCAAGTTTTCAGTGATTCTTCAAAATCTCAGAATTTCTCCAAGATGCGAAATAGGTTTTTGAAAAGTCTCACTGATTCTCCAAAACGTCGATTCCAAAATACCAGTAATTCTCCAGAATATACTATTCTTCAAGGTTTCAGAAGTTCTCCAAGTTCTCAGTAATTTCTCAATATCATAGAGCTTCTCTACGACTTAAGAAATTTTTAGAAAATCTCAGAGATTCTCTTGTTAGAAATTTCCAAGATTCTCTAAATTCTACTTGCATAAGATTTCTACCAAAAATCCTCCAAGATTCCATCCGTTCTTCAAGATCTCTTATTAATTCTAAAATACCAGAAGTTCTATAAGTTTCAAAAAGGTATTCACAATCTCAGTCTACTCGAAGACATCAGGGACTCCGTAAAATTCCAGTGATCTCAAGTTCTCGGTGATTTCGATAACATAAGAATTCGATTTCGGGGAGAGTTGATAGTGTTTCGGCTGGGGATCAAAGTTCCCAGGCTCTTGAGTTTCCTGGGAGATTCATATTTGTCCCACGGTCGGATCCATATCGCGATCGTCTTCGGTGCTAATTCGGTTCGAGTGTCTTCGTGTAAATTTGGTGATTCAGGTAGTGTCACAAATGGAAATGCGATCCGAGAAAAGGAGGTAGAAGAAATTGTGGAGGGTCGATGGCTCGTTTACTCTTTAGTAGTTCCAGATTTGTCTCACGATTCATCCATATCACGGTGTACCATTCGCGGTGTGTCTTTGAAGACTTCCGGTTATTTCGTTGGTGTCAGAAACTGAAAATCGTAAGGTTAGAGGAAAAGGTAGCGGAAGCAGGGATTCGTACATTTCGAAGAAAAAGCTTCTTAACTTTAGAGATGAACTTACAAAAATGATTCTCAGAACAACTATCTAGCCAGATCCATAGTTCAATGGTGACTGGACAGCGGATTTTATGCATTTATAACAGAAATGAGTAGGTGTAACTAAAAATAGTAAAGACATTTGAATAATTCCAAAATCCCAGTATAATTTTCAACCTAAAGAAAATATATTTCCATATGGTGCTCCAGTTTTTTGCTAGTCATCTAGAAAATTATTTTGCATAAAGATCCGCTGTCTAATGATGACAATCAATTTTGGAAAACAAAATTTGGTTCATTTAACGTATTTCCGTAAAAATAAATTGTCAAGTCGGGTAACAGTATTTACCCAATTGATGCGTCGAACAAAAATTAACTCAAATCGTTGGAACTTGAAGAAATACACAAACGTCGTTCTGCGAAGTGTATCAAAATAACAAGCCTCCATTTCTACGGGATAAGAGAAAGTCTTAAAGAATTTGAAATTCTCGTTGCACCAGAAAAATAATAGCACCGCGTGACACACGTGTGTCCAAAAATCTGATATACACGGTCTCGAAGTTGTGCATACTTGCGGATCACAAGTACGTCGTTTATACGATAAATTATTTTAGTTGCGCGTTTCTTACTTTCTAATGAGCTTGTCCCGTATAATGAATAGATAACGATTAGACCGCGGATGTTTATGTGCTCGTGACACATTTGAGCACAGTAAAAAGTCTACTGAAAAACAGTGTCACAATGTAGCGCACCTGAATGGTGGGATCTATGATGCGATTTGGTATGTTAATAAAATATGTATGATAACAAAATATTAGCCAAATAGTCAGAGAATATAAAGTAGATATTTAAAAAATATAAAGTAAATATTAAAAAAAAAATGTGCATTCGTGGCAAAGAACAGTATCCCTGCCGGATAATTGTCCCTGGGCAGACCCGTGTTGCAGACAATTATCGATAAAATACTATACTTCTAATATGAAATAAAGATCCTATAATATTCAGAAAAAATATTTTTCTCGTAATATGAAATAGATATTTCCTGCATATTTAAGAAGAAATATTTGTTACTTAATATAAAATAAATATTGTATGTATATTTAAATATTAAGAAGAGATTGGATCTCTTTTTAATATTATATGAATGTGCATATAATATTTTGTGCTACTAGGGACAGTGAAGATCCGAATAGTTTCCCATTTGGGAGGTCCTGATTCCTGTCCAGTTGGCTATTATTGTCGGGTCGGATATATCGGTGTGAACACCATTATATTGACACAACGAATGGAATGTTCAAACATCTTAATTTTCATTATTTCTTCATGGGACTTTTACAAACGTATTTTTGGCATTTTTCTGATTAAAACAAGTCCAAACACGGTATAATTTCAATTATAGTTAGTGGTTTAACCGACTGTGAAAGTTTCTTATACATACTTCACATGTAGAGTAAATATGGGCCAAATTATATCGTGGTTGGTCTTGTTTTAATCAGAATAATACCAAGTCAGTGAAAGTCTCATAAAAAACAATGAAAAGTAAAGCATTTTGAAGTGGCATTACATTGGAGAACACTGGTAGACGCAGCCATAAATTAGAAAAGCAATGAAGATTGCGATTCTTGTCCACTACAAAGAACCACCACCTGAACAAGAATCGAGGGATTACTATACTTCACTTGTGAAGAAAAGCGATATGGCATCTCCAAAATTCAAACACATGCATTTGTCGATCTACTGATTTAGATCTACAAATTATTTATTAAAATCTCGAAATCTTAAAAATTATTGGTTTTATAGATGTGTAACATAAAGCGTCAACATTTTTTCCATGTAATTATAATAGGTGAACTAGCAAACCGTGGAAAATTTATTCATTTCTAGTCAATATTTATTTTTCATATTATAAACATTTGAAGAAGTATGGAGACATTTATAACAAAAGACATCGGTGATTTAACGAAATAAGTAACAAATGAATAATTTTTTAAATTAAATTACAAAACAATAAAATTTCAAGAATTAATTAATAAATGATGAAATATTTTGATTTTCTCGATAGAATGGGGTCGAAGATTGAGTACGTGGAGTCCTCGCACATGTACGCGACGAATTACATTCGTAATTCGAAAGCGATCGGTGTGCTATGGGGTATATTCACCATATGTTACGCCATCATCGGCGTCGTGGCTTTTGTTACACCGGAATGGCTCGGTGACCTGGAACACGAGAACCCCGGCAGGTTTGGACTGTGGACCAGGTGCAGCTATGGTGGCAATGGTAAACATTCAAAAAATTAACTTGTTTCCACACAATCTATGAAACAATTTTGATTTTTGTATGACATATAACATAGACAGCGGATCTTTATGCAAAATAAAAATTGAATTACAACAGACTGGAGTGAAATAGAAATTTGTTTTCTTTCTTAAGAGGGTAGAGTCGTTTCTATGCATGCGATGAGGTTTTTCAGTAGTCAAAAAAACAATTTAGGTCCTAATCACGCTCAAAAGTTTCATTGTTACATTTACAAGGCGTAATTTGCATTATGAATTTTTATTCGTGGCGCAAAGGTTCGATCATTTACAACAACAATTAGCTATTTTTGTAGGAATACTAAACGCTGGATTCAGATTTGAAAACATTTTAATAGCTAACGTGGTTCTCGAACCTGAAGATTCAAATCCGAATCCAGCGTTTAGTATTCCTAAAAAAATAGCTAATTGTTGTTGTAAATGATCGAACCTTTGCGCCGCGAATAAAAATTCATAATATCCTGAAGGTAAATTACGATCGATAACTAATTAATTAATTATGTAATTTGCATTATTGATAATTGTTATCTGTACTGGATTGAAAGCACTCCTAAATTCCTCTAATGCATTTACTATTTTAAATGACACCTACTCAATTCTGTCATAAATGCATAAAATTCGTTGTCTAATCATTGCACAATGTGTCTAAAAATGTGTTCCCTTAAGAAAGGTGACTCCTGAGATCGTTTAAAATAACTTTTCCTTTTGCGTGTTTGTCAGGTGAACTCGGAGAAGAATGCATCGGAAGACTGGACGATTTATCGACGATCGTGAACGTTCCTTTCAGGGCGAGCACGATCCTGGTGGGCGTCGCTGTCATAATCGCATTGTTGACAATTTGCGCCATGCTTCTGTTCTTCTTCTGCCAGAGCACCACCGTGTTCTACCTCTGTGCATGGATGCAGGTCGTGTCAGGTAATCCTCGTACATGCACATTTACATACAGCGATCTAGAATTCGTTCATACTTTCAAACAAGAAAAGGAGAAAATTTCTATCCAGCCTTTATATTTTCTCGAATGGTTTTATCCACTTGTGACGTAATCTAAGATTTTACACACTTACGATAAGAACGAGCGAGTGCAGTTTCGAACAATACAATAGTTAAAAGATTAAAAGCAAGTTAAGAAAATACAATGTATTTTTAAATTAACCCTTCGCTGCATGAGTTTTTTAATTGGGATGAAAAATTGAAAGAAGATCAGTTTTTCTGTTTCATTTAAGGGAAAAATATTTTAAAAAATTGAAACAACATTTTCAGAAAAATGAAAGTAAATATACGCGGTAAGATACATTCGCGGTTTATTTAATTTTTTCTCGATCTTTCTTTAAAATTATTGATAATAAAAAATTAATTAAAATGATTAATAATGAAATAATAAGTGTAATTAAAATAAATAAAATAATAAATAAAATATATTTTAAATTAAATCTTTTAATTGGAAATTAAATATATTATATTTTATACTATATATATTTAATATATTCACCAATAAATTAAAATATAAAGAGCTAATCAAATAATATCTACAAAATGTCAATATCATGTTGCAGCTTCAAAATGAAAGTGATGAATTTTGGAAAAATGATTAAGTTTCATTCGAATTAAACTTGTTAATAAAAATACAATACCAGATTTGTTAACTGTATCAAATATGATACACTATGTAGCGAAGGGTTAAAAGAATTTCAGACTTATTGAAATCATATACAAAAGAAATATTTATCTAACTCCGGTTAGTTGCAATTCAGATACATTTTTATTTTGCATAAATGTTTGTAGTCTGTTAACGATATGCTCATTCAGCAAATTCTATTTGAAATAATCTTCACAATTTTCCCACGTGAGGGGTTAAAGAAACTCCCTAGTCAAAAAGAAAGATTAGGGGGCTGTGCACGTTACGTTAATCATCTCCGTTGCATAAGCAACACGGCGGACCAAAGGCTCCCGACAGAGACGCAGCGGCGTTTAGCATCGTTTTAGAAAGTATAATGCCGGCGTGGCCTGTTCTCCCCGGTTGTTGCGGTAATTTTCGCGTAACGCGTTATCAGCGCGCGCGGCGCAGCTGAAAATTGCAGCGATACAAGCGATGCACCGACGCGACCGGGTCAGGAAGTGACGCAACCGACTCTGTGCCACGCTCTCGTTGCGACAGACCTATCATTGTCGATCGCGATGCACGTGTTCTCGGAGACACCGTTAGCCACGGTGAAATCACTCCATTATTCACCATTTCACAAATTACAGTAGTGCCTCGGTACTGGATTTATTTTGTCTCGATAATAAACACAGATTCATCCCCACTATTTAAGTTTCGTTGGCGAAAAGTCAGACATATGCATACTTCTAAACTAGTAAATTTCTCTTTGGTCACCATTTCACAAATCACAGTAATGCCTCGGTACTGGATGCATTTTGTCTCGATAATAAACACAGATTCATCCCCACTATTTAAGTTTCGTTGGCGAAAAGTCAGACATATATATATTTCTGAACTAGTAAATTTCTCTTTGGTCACCATTTCACAAATGACAGTAATGCCTCGGTACTGGATGCATTTTGTCTCGATAATAAACACATATTCATGCCCACTATTTAAGTTTCGTTGGCGAAAAGTCAGACATATATATATTTCTGAACTAGTAAATTTCTCTTTGGTCACCATTTCACAAATCACAGTAGTGCCTCCATTGTAGGCACATTTTTAACTCGATAGGTAGCACTAGATGAATCTACTAACTATGTACGCAAAGTCATAACTCCGTTTCTACTGTAATTAGAAAAGAAATTGTAGAGAGCAATTGGGCATCGCTTATTAAGCTCTATCATCGAGCAGTTCGATGTCTTACGTAAGTGCGTCGGTGCATTCGCAAAGTGCAACTGCACTTGATTTTTAAAACGAACACTATGAATCTTTTAACATTATCTGATTCAACGCCAAAAAAGAAATTAATGTTTCGGGAGATATTCCACATTGTTTCTACGCGAGCCTATTATCGAGACGCTACCGCATTCAACGCGCTGTGCGACGTAAGACCGTGTAATCTGTCATGGCCGCGGCATCGGACGACCATAGTCAATGTCGAGGTATGGTAAATCGGCCCGTCCACGTACGGCCATAAACGTGGCTACGTTTGTAAAGCGTCGCCGTCTGAGTACCGTTGACCCAGTTCACGACCATTGACACGCTCGATTCGTCCTGTAACGAATTACGTGCATAATGTTCACGCCTCGTTGCACTCGCGATTTCCCCAGTTCCTGGATCGTAAGGAGCCTGACGGAAGCTGTTAGTCAACAAATCTTGCCTATCGGTTCCTGGATTCTAGAGTTCTTTGAACCTCTAACTTTCCTTATACATATTTTCAACTCTAGATCCCTACAGGTGCTATATCCTGCGGGACTTTTTTTACGCTGACGTTCAGAATCCTTTGATCCCTTATGTTCCAAGACACTTTACACTTTACATCTTAATGATGGTACATCCTGCAGGACTCCTTTATGTGTAGGTTCAAAATCCTTTGATCTTCTAATTTTCTTTATACATACCTTGAACTCTAGATCGTGGGAATGTTCTATTATCCTGCGGAACACTTTTAGATCTAGGTTGGGAATCCTTTGCTCCTCCAACTTTTCAGATACATTTTGAACTCTAATCTTAGAGGTGCTATATCCTGCAGGACTCTTTTAGGTCTACGTTCAGAATCCTTTGATCCCCTAATTTTTTTTATACATACCTTGAACTCTAAATCTCAGAGGTGCTATATCCTGCGGGACACTTTTAGATCTAGGTTGGGAATCCTTTGCTCCTCCAACTTTCTAGACACATTTTAATCTCTAAATCTTAGGGGTGCAATATCGTACAGGACTCTTTTATTTAGGTCTAAGTTCCGAATCCTTTGATCCCCTATGTTCCAAGACATTTTAAACTTTAGATCTTAAGGATGTTATATATCCTTCGCAACTCTTTTATGTGTTGGTTCAGAATCTTTTGACCTTCTAATTTTCTTTATACACGTCGTGAACTCTAGATTTTGGGAATGCTATATCCTGCGGAAAACTTTTAGATCTAGGTTGGGAATCCTTTATTCCTCCAACTTTCCAGATACATTTTAAACTCTAGATCTTTGATCCCCAATCTTCCCAGACACTTCCAACTTTAGATCTTAAAGGTGCTATATCCTGCAGGACTCTTTTAGGTGTAGGTTCAGAATCCTTTGATCTTTTATCATTCTGTAAGTTTTCTGAATTATTTCAGTCTGTCGGAAAATGTTTTGCAGGAACAACGCGATCCATCTTGACCAACGAAGAGACCGCAGAGCGACCATAGGTAAAAGTAAACGTTTTACGTAAGAATAACGATGGTCGCGGCCGTGATGAAAGTTAGAACAGTCGATCGGTCGTTGATCGACGGCATGACCGACGATTCCGGCTCGTTTATATCGCGGACAGTGAAAGTCACTGGCTCGAAATGCGAGGCGGTTCTCTTCCAAGAGGAAAACGGTTTCACTCAGAAGCCAATTCTTGGCGCATTGTAACGTGTGGCAATCGTCCGCCAATCGTGGAATTGCAGAAGAACGCTTCCTGTCCGCGTGGAACCATGCCGACGTCCGTGGTGCTGTTTCCTCCCAGGAAATTTTCAATTCCATTACCCCATGACTTACTTCCGTGCCTCTCGCTGTCGGATTAGGACACTTCTGAAATAATATTTCATATATCGCGTTACCTAAGTGCACATATGAAGGTCAACACTTTTATACTTTAAATTTGAAACACTATCAATCTATAAGCATAAATTAATGATATCAGCGCATAGGTTCGATCAATTGTATGATATTTTAGCAAAAAAGATTTTTAGACCATTCCTTCATAGATTTCACCGTTTCAAAATCAAAGTGTCCTCTCAATGACGTATAAAAACTTGTGTATGTTGTGAAAGTTTCACCCTCCATGGATAAATATTAAATAATATCGATCGTAAATTACTTTAAGCATAAATTAATGATATCGCATAGGTTCGATCAATTGTTGAGCAATTGTTGAAACAATCCTATTTTACAATTACTTCTATGTCTCTGAATGGCCTTATGAGGATTTTCCTTGAATATCATAGTCTCGTACATAAACGCAGAAAGATTCGCAGATGAGTCGTGCACACCTCCAGGAAAGATAATGAAGAAGCGTAGGAAAAGCTGATGGTTCCCACTACCTTTCACTGTTGACCTCTGTTTGCGTGCAACATCCGCGTGTGGGGGTACTGTTCGCAAATGCCAGCGTTGTTAAGGTGCAATCTCCGCGACTGGACGCAGCGTTTTGCGATCCATACTCCATTCGTTGTAGCTCTGCGTAGACGTAAAAAATTGTATAAAAAAACTTTTTAATAACCACGCTTATAATAAAATGCACTAAAAAGATTTCTTCATCTTTGTATTATCGAGAAATGAGAAATTTCGAGTATACCCCTTTAAAATTGTAAAAATGCTTGCTTTTTCCAGCGATATCTATGGCGATTGGAGTCTGCGTCTATCCGCTCGGATGGGATTCGCCAATAATACGAGCCGTTTGCGGTGCAGCTGCATCCAGGTATCAATTACTTGTCAATCCGATCCCCTTGTGTCTGTACAATAAACTTGCTTGCATCCACAGAATCGAATTCGTTGTTGCGTGGTAACTGGCGAAACGTTTGACTGTTCGAGAATTGTTCAGTCTGTTTCAATTAATTTGCTGTACTAATTAATTCATGGGCCTCGTTTTTCATTTTGTTATTCATTTATAAAAGTATATAATAATCTATAACAATTTCTATAGGATGACGATGCATTAGACCCTGTCCTATAGTTAGGTTTACTCAAGACAATACGAAAAGAAACGATACATAAATTTTTCTTTG
>CM052342.1:3251483-3333850 GCA_028455595.1 Lasioglossum vierecki | reverse complement strand
TCCACAGAATCGAATTCGTTGTTGCGTGGTAACTGGCGAAACGTTTGGCTGTTCGAGAATTGTTCAGTCTGTTTCAATTAATTTGCTGTACTAATTAATTCATGGGCCTCGTCTTTTATTTTGTTATTCATTTATAAAAGTATATAATAATCTATAACAATTTCTATAGGGTAACAATGCATTATACTCTGTCCTATAGTTAACTTTACTCAAGACAATACAAAAAAAAGGTTGATAAATTTTTCTTTGTTAGACACAATCCACAGAATTGAATTCGTTGTTTCGCTGTTCGAGAATTGTTCAGTCTGTTTCAATTAATTTGCTGTACTAATTAATTCGTGGGCCTCGTCTTTTATTTTGTTATTCATTTATAAAAGTATATAATAATCTATAACAATTTCTATAGGGTAACAATGCATTATACTCTGTCCTATAGTTAACTTTACTCAAGACAATACGAAAAGAAACGATACATAAATTTTTCTTTGGCAGATACAATCCAGGGGCTTGCGCCGTTAGATGGGCGATACCGTTAGCAGCGATCGCGGCACTCGATGCCGCTACTTTAGCAGCGCTTGCTTTCATTCTGGCGTCGAGACACGTCAGGCTACAGCCGGAGCCTTTCAACAATGGCTCCCTGTACAAAGGTACGATTTTTTTTAATTCCGCAACACTTGAAGAGTCATTCAAGAGTCCGAGTATGCGAAAAAATCCTTTGACTAATTTCCAATGAAGTTTCCAACGGTCGATCGTCATTTCTAGAATGAAGTAAAATCTTATTTGCAATGGGAATCTTATTTTCAATAAAAATTGTACAAAATGCGACAGACAAGGAAGCGACCCTAGTAGCACAAAATATTGTATACAAATTCATATAATATCAAAAAGAGATTCAATCTCTTCTTAATATTTAAATATACATACAATATTTATTTTATATTAAGTAACAAATATTTCTTTTTGAATATGAGGGGAATATCTATTTCATGTTACAAGAAAAATATTTTTTTCTAAATATTACATGGATCTTTATTTCATATTAGAAGTAGAATATTTTTTCCTAATATACATATAATATTTAGTTCATATTATGAAAAAAATATTTTTTTTCTCATTATAAAACAATTCTTTATGTAATATGAGAAATTGTATAAAATTATATAATATAATATGAAAATTTCTTAATTGTAATAAGGTCCTTTCGATGATAAAATGGAATATTCCCTCAAGCAGTTCACATTTATCTTATATTTTTTAAATATCTAGTTTATATTCTTTGAATATTTAGCTTGTATTTTATAAACATTCAATTCACATTTCTTAAACATGCATGCAATAGTTAGAAAATAATACTTAATAATACTTAAAAATACAACTTAAAAAATATTTATCCAATATTTTTGTGCTACTAAGGGGAGTCAATAAGAACGTTAATAAGAAAGTTAATATGCCTATATGTTCTCCAATCGCTGTACATTAACGAAACCAAAATAGTATTCTATTTCGGTTATAGGTAATGATCGACATTATTTTTATATTATTACATATTTTTATCAGAATCCGTTCTGAATCTTCATCACGAGTCAGACACGATATTGTAAGGCAAGGGGTTAAATGAATTGCTGCGCCTTCAAGGAAAATTGTTTTTAAAAAATTGACAGTAGCGTTGAAAAAGAAATGTGTTTTGCAGGTGAGGTGAATCCAGGATACGTGAACGAAGCGCAGAGCGTCGCAGGATCCCGGAAGTCCTTGTCTCTGAGACCAGTACTGCTGGTAGCGCCGCCGGAACAGGACCGCTATAGTGAGCTGTCCAGAGCGAAATCCCATTCTCATCATAGTCTGTACACCCCCGCACCCTCCCATCCAGCCCACACAATGTCCACGAACACCTTGAACCATTCCCAGCACAATTTCCAATTGTAGGATAATAATTACCGTCCAGGTGATCAATGTTACCGCTGCAGCTGATGACCAGCGTTGAAACGCTTCCCGATCCAGGATCAACGATCAATTAACTTTTGGACTGTGGATTTTATTGACATGCACATCATTGATAGTGTATAGGACCATCTGTTTTATTTATCAATTTTTTCAAATACTCTTTCTCGAAGCCTGTTCGTTTTTATTAAATTTAGTTGAAACAATTTAATGAAGGATACAGTAATTATAACGTGATAATTTAAAATTGGACAGCCTGTATAAACAGTTTCCACTAAACTAATTCATACAAATGCGTATATAATGTCCACAAAAACATTATTATACTAAAAGTTTACTTTTCGCTTAAATACAGTTGTACAGTGCATAAAGGTTAACATAATAACTTTGGAAACTCGCCAGAAACGGAGTATAACACTAATTTTGATATTCCGGGTCGGAACAGAGCCGATCACCGCCGTCCAATAGTTAACTCGTGGAAATCCATACGTTCGATCCACTTTTTATGATCGTCGAATCGATTCACCATGTCGTTGCACATTGTACATATATTTTACTCGGACTTGCAAGAGAGAGAGACTGGGTGTGTGTTGTATATAAGAGTTTCCCCGTAATCCTCATGTATCAGCGTTTTGTATTTTGTAATCGATTTTCTACGAATTTTGTGCGCCAAGCGTTCGAGAGAGCCAGTAAGAAATCAGGCCAATCGCATTGTTTTGCGCTGACACTGGCAGATTCTTACTGGCATCGTGCGTGTACATATACATATATGACAACTGAACTTGTAAAATGATATATACAGGGTGGGGTGCCACATTTTTCCATATACATTGACGTCATTGTTATTACGCATAGCAAACAATTTTTCAGATGAAGTTGAATGGTTTTGAGAGGGACACATTCTGATGGAACATTTTTTTTTTGTAGGTGGACGTGTGAAGGTCATATAGAGGTCATTAATGTTTTTTTTAAATGGAATCAGCTGATGCTCCTTCTTATTCTTTACAAAAAAAGTATTAATCTATTTGTGTAAAAAAATCATTAGTTTAGGAGATATTTTAATTATAATGTCTATTTACAGAAATTTCATATTATTGACTAGAGAGTCGAGATTTCCTAACAAATTATAATTAAAATATCTCCTAAACTAATGACTTTATTACACAAATAGATTAATACTTTTTTGTAAAGAATAAGGAGCATCAGCTGATGCAATAAAAAATATATGATTCCATTTATAAAAACATTAATGACCTTCATATGTCCTTTACACGTCCACCTACAAAAAAAATGTACCATTAGAATGTGCTCCTCTCAAAACCATTCAACTTCATCTGAAACATTGTTTGCTATGCGTAATAATAATGACGTAAATCTAGATGGCAAAATATGGGTCCCCACCCTGTACGTATATTTCAGGAAACATGACGTTTCCTCGATCCAAAATCGAGGCTGCTACGCGCGCCTGAATCGTACTGTACACAAACTAATTTATGTATTGGGTTGGCAAGAAATGGAGCACCATTTTTTGATTTAAGCAATGAACTTTAATGAATAAGAGATTTCCCCTTTTATTATGATGATGTTTTGCCAAAAAGAACAAATAAGAAAGTATTTCATTGATAAAAAGTTCATCGCTTGAATAAAGAAATTCAATTTTATTTCACTTTGAAAAATAACGAAATTACTTTCTTGCCAATCCAATAATACACTCAACTATTTTTTTACGTGATTTCAAAATGTCTCGGAGGAAAGTACAAGCTCATTGCTATACTACTGTTTCGGTTTTTGTACAAATCTCGATATGTTGTAGTCTGTAATGATATATAAACGTATCTCAAAGAAAAGCGACAATATTTTCTTCATTTCATTATAATATCTGAGCTAGTACACCGAGGAAAATGAGTTTTTAGGAGCTTATAGTGAAAACATAAGGGTATCTACTCCAAAAATTTATTCATTTCTACTCAACATTTATTCTTCGTATTATGAATATTTGAAGAAATATAGAGACATTTATAACCAAAGACATCGGTGATTTAAATGATGACAAAAATATATTTATTACGATAGTTCCATCTTTTTAAAAAAAGTCCCGTAAAGGGGACACTTGTGGCTGCATCCCCAATATTTTCAATTTTTTAAAAAGTGGTGCTCTATCAAAACGCGGCATTCATTTAAAACAATTGTAAAATAAATGGAGAAGAAAACATTTTTTTTTTAATAACATTTTCAGTGGAACATGTTGCTTTTTCAATGTTTTCTTTTTCTGTACGAGAAATAAATCTATTGCCCGAATAAACGGCGGAGAATTAGAATGCGAAGACGACCGACGGCGCAAGTCTGCGGCCAAAGTGTTTTGCCCGTGGTCACTATGACTACGGCATGACGAACATGAACGTGTACATTTTACCGTGCTGCTAAATCGCAAGTAAATAAACTGAATCGTTATTTCGGGAAATAAAATGAACGACAAGGAGGACAGCGCCTGGGTCTTCGACTCTTTGATCGGGTTTCTTCAGGGACCAATATGGTCGGCGCCTTTGATCACCTTCATCGAAGAGAAGTCGCTCAGTAAGTTCGTACCTACACGATTAGAATGACACATAGGACGCTCTTTTGCTGATCTTGACCCTAGTAGCACAAAATATTGTATACACATTCATATAATATTAAAAAGAGATTCAATCTCTTCTTAATATTTAAATATACATGCAATATTTATTTTATATTAAGTATAACAAATATTTCTTTTTAAATATGCAGGAAATATCTATTTCATGTCACGAGAAAAATATTTTTTTCTAAATAATATATGGATCTTTATTTCATATTAGAAGTAGAATATTTTTACCTAATATACAAATAATATTTATTTCATATTATGAAAAAAATATTTTTTTCTCATTATAAAACAAATCTTTATGTAACTTTATGATGAATGGACTTTATGATATTCATAGTTTCTAATTTTTGTTATAACTCTTTCTTAAATTTGAAAATTTTATTGAATATTGTTCAATATTGAATTTATATTTTTCAAATATTGGATTCACATTTACCTTATATTTTTTAAATATCTAGTTTATATTCTCTGAATATTTAGCTTGTATTTTTTAAACATTCAATTTATATTTCTTGCGCATGTATACAATATTCAGATCCAATATTTTTCTCTTATGAAAAAATGTGGCTTAAAAAATATTCTTCCAATATTTCAAAAGAAATATTTATGTAATATTTTTGTGCTACTAGGGCCCTTTCCTGGAAATTCTACGGTGTTCGTTCGTAAATTTTTGTAGAGCAGAGATTTTTTTGGTAACAGTTCCTTTGATACTGGAGCCTGAGTGAACTGTTAAAATGACAGGTTTGAAATTGTTTAGGTAAAAAACTGTTTAAATTGTTTAGGTATTTACGTAGACTGCGGATTTTGTGCATTTATGACGAAAATGAGTAAGGGTAATTTAAAATAGTGAATATATTAGTGAAATTTAAGCATACTGTCACATTATCTTCAACCTACTAAACGTAACTGGGAAGAAAATCTATTTCATTCCAGTTTGTTGCAGTTCAGGTGAGTAATTTTTATTTTGCATAAAGATCCGCAGTCTAATCGTGTTTCATTAATCTCGCGTGTTGTTTCGTGAATCTTCTTTCTGAATCATTTCGTTTTATCGCGAATTACTCAAGTATTCGAAGCGGATGTCGAAGAGAGCGACGAGTATCGGAAGACTTATCAAGAGTACAAAAACCTGGTGGATCTTCTGCTTGGTTGTTTCATGGAGGACATAGGGATCACTCCGGAACAGTTTGAGAATGCTTGCACCGTGAACAAGTATACGAGGATGCCGATACAATTCCAGCAGGTACGACCCCCGTTTTAAAATCATTCTAGATGATTATATTATAAAAATATTATATTACATTATATATATATATATATATATTTGTGTATCAATCTGTATATTATACATATATGATATACAACATATTAAAAATCCAACTGTTTTTACCGGGTTAGATTTTCCATATAATTTAGTGCGAGGTTTTTTAGGTGATACAAAATTTTGAATATTTGTTGATTGTTTTTTGTTGCAACAATTGTTGAACAACAATAACAATTGTTAATTGTTAATAACAAATAATTTGTTCATCTGGATAATGTCTCTCGTAAGTTTGTAGTATGCTTCGATTTGTTCGCTGCTGTGTTTCAGAACTTGTTCGAGCAAATATGGGCAGCGAACGAGTACGAGATATTCAAGCGAATGATGACGCAAAAGAACTTGGAGCTGCAGTTGCAGGCTTTGAACATGATCGAGCAGAAGTACGGCCTCACGCCTGCATCGCTCGTGTACGAGGCAGATGGATCGAACGATGACACTTTGGTTATGGAAGAAATCATTCAGTAAGCTCCGAAGACGTTTTGCTCCAATTCGATTTTCAAATTCTTACTGGCTGGGATTCTGTAATTTCCGGTAGTCTTGTATTAAAGATGAAGACACTTTTTAACTTCGTAAGCTCGCACTTTGTAACAGACCGATTGAGGTTCACAGAAAAATTTGAAATCGTAAGAAAAAATCGACAAATCCAAAGGAATGTCTAGATTCTTAGAGGTTGCTTCGAGCCGACTTAAAAATGTGTTCCTGTAGGAATTTTCGAACTTTCGAGAGATCGAATTAAACCTCAGAAATCGCGCTTTACTTTAACCCTTTACACTTGGAGCTATTTTAACTCGAATATCAAACGTTTCTGCCAACCTAGAACATTTCCATTCTCATTCCATTCTCGTAAACAATATTTTAAATAAACTTCTTACATCGATCGTATCATCGCTAATCACAATTGTTAAATGATCTCGGTGCTACGTTACGATCGTAAAAAACAAACTTAAGTACGTAGTTTTGATAATTATTTTAAATAATCAACGTTTCGGTCACTGATATGGACCATTTTTAAGATTAACTGAAAATTGCGTCCGTAAGAAAAAAATAAAATAAAAAAACACGAAAACATACAATTTTCTAAAGTATTAACTATTAAATGTTTAAATGTAAGGGAAAAACATATTCACAATTTTTTACTCACTTGCTTATGTGTGATTAAGTATGATAATTTGAGAGTCGTGAGACTCGTGAAACACGTGTGCTCACCATGCCTGTGAGTGAAAAATTGTGAATACGTTTTTCCTTTACATTTAAACGTTTAATAGTTAATACTTTTGAAAATTGTATGTTTTCGTGTTTTTTTATTTTATTTTTTTATTACAGACGCAATTTTAAGTTAATCTTGAAAATGGTCCAAATCAGTGACCGAAACGTTGATTATTTAAAATAATTAGCAAAACTGCTTAGTTAAATTTGTTTTTTACGATCTAACCGTAGCGCCGAGATCATTTAACAATTTTGAATATTTTAAATACTAGTACAGGAATTTTTATTGACGCTCAAGAGGCGCCACTCGAGTGCTAAGGGTTAATTATTGGGAATTACAGGACTATGTGAAAAAATCACAAAATTCCGGTCGTTATTTCCTAGAAAATTAAATTACGAGAACCTCGTTCCATATTCAGGAAGCATGCTATGGAAGACGATTCGGAAGAAGATCAGGATCTGTCGTCGGAAACCACGTTGATCAAGGAACACGAACGCCTCGCCGAGAAATATAACACCGAGAGAGCTCTTTTAGAGGAAGCCTTGAAAGCTTCGCGAGAAGAGAAGGGTGAGAAGAGTCCGGGATCCGAGATCTTGTCTCCAGGAATCGAAGAAATAGAAGAGGAAGATGAAGAAGAGGAGGAGGTGGAAGTACCGAAGATTCCTAAAAAAATTGAACGAATCACTCCATCCACTTCGGTGTCTTCGGATGAATCGAAACCGGAGGATCAAAATGTAAATTCAATTTTGGAAAAGAGTCGAGAATCTTCGTTTTTACGAACGTGATACTGTTGCAGATTTCGGAAGAGGATATTAAGAAGAGGCAGGCCTACCTGAAGGCCCGAAGAGACAAGCTGGTGGCTCTGAAAAAAGAGGCCAGGAGTCACAGGTTGGACACGAATTCGACAAGGCCGAGCTCGGCCCGAAAGGTCGCACAGGCGACGATAAAGGGGGAACAGGAGCTAAAATTGCCTGAACCCCTAGAACCTTCAATCCTCCAGGTACGGAAAGCACTGGCAGCCCGCCTGCAAGCTGAAGTAGTCCGTAATCAAGCGAAATAGTGATAAGCTCTAAAAACTTGACTACCCTGAACAGGGTAATGTAACAAGTTTATCTTGTAGAGTCTACTCGAAAAGCCTTAAAGATTAAGAGGAAGTCTTATATAAGACTTTTAGCTGACAGAGTCCAAGGAAGTTGAAACTTATGCAGAACGCAAAACTCTTTCACTGTCACGGCCATCGGCCCTAGTAGCACAAAAATATTAGATAAATATTTTTTAAGCCACATTTTTGAGAAAAATATTGGATCTGAATATTGTGTACATGTACAAGAAATATAAATTGAATGTTTAAAAAACATAAGCTCAGAGAATATAAACTAGATATTTAAAAAATATAAATTAAATGTGAATCCAATATTTGAAAAATATAAATTCAATATTTAAATAACATTCAATAATATTTTCAAATTTAAGAAAAAGTTATAACAAAAATTTCCATTTTATCTTGGAAAGGACCTTATTACAATTAAGAAATTTTTATATTATATTATATAATTTTATATATTTTCTAATATTACATAAAGATTTCTTTTATAATGAGAAAAAAAATGTATTTTTCATAATATGAAATAAATATTATTTGCATATTAGAAAAAAAATATTCCACGGATCGAGGTGAAAGTATTACTTTGATATCATTCACATTCATGGCATTCGTGGCAAAGAACAGTATCCCTGGCGGATAATTGTCCCTGGACAGACCCGTGTTGCGGACAATTATCGATAAAATACTGTACTTCTAATATTAAATAAAGATTCATTTTGTATTTAGAAAAAAATATTTTCCTCGTAATATGAAATATTGAATAAATATGGTATGTATATTTAAATATTAAGAAGAGATTGAATCTCTTTTTAATATTATATGAAGGTGTATATTATATTTTGTGCTACTAGGGGGATTTAGCTAACTTCGAGATTTTTTACAGTGCAACTACATACCTTTTTGTTTATCAGACTTTCGCGTGCATTTTCATTAACATTTCAGCTAACTTCATAATTTTTTATACGTGACTGGTGTGACAAATGAGCTCGTTATGAACGATTTGCTTGAGTGTTTGGAAAATTAATTCTTAATTAATTTAGTGATTTTTAGTGACAATATTTTTAAGTTTGCAAGTAGGACATTTAGTTACTTTTTTATTTAATTATTTTAGGGCGATGTTTTAGAAATTGTTTTCTAGGAGTACATTCTGAAAACTCCATTTTCCAAAAAAGAAATGTTTTGATGGAACTGCCAGAATAAATAAATTCTAGGCTGACAGGGCGGATACCGATTGACGAATTGTATTGTAATTTTATGAAAACTTTGTTGAAATATTTCAATAAAAGTTTATCGAACGCCTACCGTCGCAGGATCACTACCTGCATAAGTTTCTAGCGTGCGAGACGTCGGTGTACCGCTGAGATGAAATTAGAATACAAGACGAAGAGTCCAACTTTATAATAAATACTAACTATACGAATAAACGAACAGGTGGCCTACCGTTCAAGTATGCTCCTAGCTCTGTAAAGTCTCATCCGATTTCCCAACCTGTCTGTGAAACGCGACGCGATAACACTGTTCAACATAAACTATTTCTCGGATTTGTAACGTCGAGTGAACGTTTCTGATTGAGAAATAATTCGATCATGCACTGATTAGTTCGAATAATCGAGGTAACAGTTGAAAAAATGTATCTTATAATTTATCATTTACAACAACAATTAGCCAATTTGTGAATTACTAAACGCTGAATTCGGATTTGAATCTTCAGGTTCGAGAACCACGTTAGCTATTAAAAATGTTTTTAATCAGTTTTTAAAAGAAAGGAGGTGTTTCGTCTTAGACCCGCTAGAGGACTTTCCGTAAATTCTTTTCACTTCAACTATTGTTTAAACATGTGTCTACACTTGTAACGTAACATGTTCGGGAGAGTCCAAAGAAAACTACCCCTCAAACTAGAACTGCATAGCCCGCACTAGCAAAGCACAAAAATTACACAAAGTTGGACATACAGGTTTTCTCTTGGAAATTGATTTTCTTGAAAACTATGAGAACAAAGACGAGAATGAGAAAAAGTAGATTTACATTTGGATAAGAAGAAGCTCAGTCAGAAATTGATTCAACGATAGGAATTTGAACAGTGCGATCGGCGAGGCGATGTGAAAGAAAGAGAAAAAAACGCTTCGGAAAAAGAATAATCAGCTCGGACACTCGTTGGAAAAAGTCTTTTGTACATATAATTGTCTAGCTGCGTAGATCGTATAAATCACAATGACAGTGGAACGAAATAAACCGGTAACAATCGCTTTCCCGCCGAGGCGGACCGTGTCTCGAGGTAAGTTATACAACTCCGTTCGTTAACCAATTCGTCTAATTTTAGGTTTTTATTTAATTAAATATTCTCCGCACTTCTACAACACACTTTCTATCCCGTGTAACACGCACATTTATCATTCTCGCACGCCTTAGCCGTTCGATTACCGTGGAACGGAATTTCGAATTCGTGGCGGAGCGCAACAATGATGTTTCACAAAAAGTTCACTGACATTTTACAAAATCCAAAATTGCTGACGAACGCTTGGCAGAAAGCATTCCATCATGAGTATGACTCACGGAGTAGATACTTGGCCGAAGATTCAAAATGAAGAATACAATTCTGTACTATCTCTAGGGGTAGATAGCTCAAGATCATTTCTGAACCTCCTGTAGCCTGAACTTTGAGAAAATATTTCATTTAACATCAAATGTTAATCGAAAATGAACTGAATGAATGAATTTTTCCTTTAAAAAAGTAACGACTTTGAAATCTGGTTAAGAAATGACCTCGAGGAAAGACTCTATTGCTTCGTCGTTACGTGCACCCCTTTAAATATTGTAACTCTGTTTCAAGAAGTTTCTTCGTATGAAACAAAATTTTAAATACAACTTTTTTTTTAAATTACTATCATATAGATAACATCTATAATCAGACGAACACTTTCTGCCATGGTTGTGCTAACTCAAATACACAATTACTAACAAGACGAAGACTATATTTTATAGTTTTTCAGAATTCAGAAAATCCGAACAAATTCGAAAATCGCTCGCAGCTCGCCACAAGTTCTCCACTCGATACCTACAAATCATAGCTTGTCCGATCATCCACGCTTTACTGGAATAAAATGTAAAATATTTCTCACGTGCTCTCCATTCAACTATTATCATACTACACACAGAACGGTTCATGTATCTTCTTCATTTTTTTTTGCCCCATATGCTTGTCCTTAATTCACACGTTTTACGAATAGCTTCTCATATAAAAAGGTGTCTTTTTGTCTGTGTATATATATGTATGAGTGCGTCCACAAGTATATATACAGATATACGTATATATATGTATAAATATTTTCCAGAGACAAAAAGCGTTCGATTTTCTGTTCTTTTATATATATTCATATACATATACATATATATGCATACGACGGGGAACGCATTATATTATTAACACGTGGTATTGTACAATGTGTGCAACGCTTCTCTCTCTCTCTCTCTCTCTCTCTCTCGCTCTCGCTTCATCATTCATTCTCTTGCTCTCACTATCTCTCTCTCACTCTCAATCTCTCACTTTCTTTCTCATTTAATCGTGTAATCAACATTACATCGATGCGACGGCTGTAAAAGTTTTCTATATCGATTGCGACCTCGGCACTGATCTTACACAGAATGTTTTAGAGTTCTCTCTCGATCGGCAAGGAAACACCAAAACAAAGGAATTCGTCTCAACAATGAACGGGGCTCGGTTACATATCAAACACACCTGCTATAACGAATAATCCCGGAATAATATTATATTTCTATTTAGACAATGAATACGCATCTTCGGCTCGAACAGACTATTAAATGTACAAATTGAATTCTAAGCCCCTTTACTCGTGAATTTCTTGATAATTATTTACACGGAATAGAGGCGATGCGTTGTACTGTAGAAAATTAATCTTCGTCGCTTTCTGTACATGTACGCCATCTTAGAAATAATTAATCTTCCATTCGACTGATAATTAGTAGAAAGCCCATTTTACTCGTTTTATGACAAAAACGAGTGGGTGTAATTTGAAACGGTAATTATAATTATAAATATAATATATTATTATATAATTATAAATATAATATATTATTATATAATTATATAATTATAAATATAATATATTATTATATAATTATAATATATAAGTATAATACATTATAGTAATTATAATTATCTTCAACTTATTAATCATGTAATGTAAGAAAGAAAATAAATGTCTGTTTCTCTCCATATTGTTGCAATTCAGGTAGAAATTTTGTATTTCGGATAAAGATCCAATGTCTAATAATTAGACTATGGGTCTTTGCGCAAAATAAATAATTGTCTGTATCGATTACCAAAAAAAGAAGAGTTACAGAAAAATTTCTTACAATAATTTCAATAGGTTTAATTTTACTAGAAATATTAAATTACTGTTTTTTTTTTTCGAGTATCACCCACGCATTTCCGTCATAAGTGTATAAAATCCTCAGTGTAGTGATCGTTGAATCTTCTATGAGATCATCTATATGAAAACTAGATTATTACTGATTGATTGTGAAGGTCTAGAATTAATTTGTACATCTAATTAAAGAGAGAATCGGAACCGTGAAACCCCGTGAACGATTTTGGTCAGACTAAACGAAATTTAAATAATTACAGAATACGCATATAATTTAATACAGTTCCATTTTATCTCTTCCATCCGTGGAGTGCAGTTTGTTGTTCTTTCAGATTAATTAATCTTTTAAAGCTACAAAATTAATTTAGACTTCGCGCAATCTGTATGTTCCACGTGCTAGAGTAAATATATATATATATATATGCACTCTGTAATTTCCCAGAAGAGCAATCTCGTAATTTCAATAATTGCAAAATAAACGTGACATTGCTCCAGCTGAAATTCGTAGAATTCGCACAAAGTTTTGCAGTCCGTGGAAACAGGGTTCCGTCGCAGGGCGTTCACGGTATTTGCTCGCACGAGAAACGAAAACTAGGTTGAAACAAAGTTACAGCTACATAACGCTGTATCTTCCACCTCCCCCCTCTCGCTCGAATACTCGAGTAACGTGTTCCTCTTAGAAACATAGGGAAGCTTCGGCTTGCACCAAAAATACTTCATTAGTACGGATAGAACAGAGAACGAAATATACATACCAACGTAATTATCGGTTACGATTAATAGATTCGAGAAGCACCGGCGAAAGCACGGGCACGATCACGTTAAGGGATCTTCCTGCTTCAGGCGTTCATAGAACAGAATTCTTTTAATCCTACTTCTCTCCTAATTCAGAGCATTTACGTTCAAAGATTAAATAAAACACCCAACACTTGAAACCTTTATTCTTGCATGTAATGCAATCGTCATACCGAGGTCATCATTTTTTAAAATCCTTTTTTCGACTAGTCAATGGGTTCTTTAATGAATCTTATGAAGGAACGAGTACACTTTTTGTGAAAATAATATTAAAATATGAATTTTCGACTAAGAGTGACTATGCTCATAATTCTCTTTTAAACGATTCGAGCGAAATAAAATCGAACAATTTGTTACGGTGAAAAGTAGACGTGAAGTTCGAAAAAAATTCTAATCGGCGAGCCTAGTCGAAGCAGGAAGATCCCTTAAATAAAACAGCAATGAAAGCGTCGCGACAACGAACAAGTCTGAAACACTCCATATAAGTATTGTGTTAAATTTAGCTTAAATAGCGTACACGCGTTCTTTTACTCTAGTATCACTTAGATATCGATTCACCGCCTCTTCCTCCGAATTTCACTCATTACTTACATATTCCCATTTTCATTCTTTTTTATCCACGTGAACGTTCCATTCTTCTCTAACTCTTTTATCGTTTCGTCCCATTGTTATCGAATATAAATTGTGAATATATGTAAAACACATAAAGAACAACATTACTCGATATCCTCTTAATTATATTAATAATTAGCTTTTGTTACAATTCACTCTCTCGCTCGCGTCCTTTCTCTCATTCTCTCTCACTCTCCCCCCATTCCCCATTTTTCTTTCTGTGATCAGTCCATGTTGAACTCTTTCATTTCATATTTTGTTAGTTTAATTTTATGTACATATATATCGTATTCAGCTCCAGTGAATTTGCCTACTTTGATATTCACAGGTTTTGCTTCTGTGACATGACTGAACTAACTTCCGGAATCCGTGTTCCGGAAGTTACTATATAGGGTTTCCCTGGTTCTGACGAATGAACGGCTCCGTTGCGATCTACGGGTACAAATAAAACAAATGTGCATGAATACAACTCTGTATATTTGAGACGTTGATATCTTTCGCTCGGGAAAATATTTATATATAATTGAAGAAAAGAAGGCTCCACAGAAAAAAATCATAAGATAAATTCCAGTTCAGTTCTTCTCTCATAAAAATGTATAAGTAAGTTCATATTTGCTACATTCTTGACTCCATTAAATACAAAGAAATTTATCTGTGATTTTTAATATAATTTGAGAAGAGATTAAAATAAATTAAGGCTTAAAAATAAGGAGAATTATTCTAGAGAGATTTATCGCTAAAGAGAAAGATGTCATTTAGATTGAAACGGTGAGAATATTATGAAAGTTGAAAGTTCGTTTCAATTTCGCTCTCGGAAAAGACCGTGTCATAAAAGCGCGAATGAAGTGCTCGATAAGCTCATGTTTATACAGTATTGTTTGTTTATTTTGATCCGTAGAGCATACTGGTATACAGTTCAGACGTGAAAACCGACGGGGGCTCTGTGTATGCGTATTTTTATGCGTACAGACGTATGTACGTATACTATTTACGAAATGTCCAACATACAAACAGTTTCTAAAGCAGTCTTAAAAACTCTATTCGGTTATCGGGGGCGCGCGTCGTGAAAAATCTATACATTAGCTTATAATACTTATCTCGTTCTTTCTTTTTTTTTTACTCTATCATCGGGTCAACTCAAATCAGTCTGGGCGCACATCGAAAGTAAACGGTCGATAGAACAACGGCAAGACCAATCTCTGATTAGACAAACAAAACGACAAAGAATAAAGAAGTCAATGTGTGTGTGTGTGTGTAGTTATCAGCTCTTAAAACATCAGCTTTCTCGGTTGTAACGGTAGTCGAGTTCGTTCGAACAGAAAATCGAGTAGACATTATCTGGAGCTGAGTTAGATCGGTGAACGTTCGGCTTCGTCGTGATATGACAACAATCGGCGCGTTTCGAAAAGAGAAAATCAATTATTCCGTGTGAAGCATCCATCTAAGAATTTTTCGTTGAGCCTAGTCTATTAAATTTAATAAACGAAAAGATTAATTAATCAATTTTCGATTGAAAATCATGTCAACGAAGTTGTGCAACGTTACAACAAAAATTCCACGAGAGAATCGGATTGTGTACAATTAATTAACGTGTTTCTCTCCGCTTGTTAGTTTTTTCTTTTTACAAAACACGGGACACCACCACACGACCCTATTCTGCCCATACACGATTCACGAACCATTTATGCTAATAGAACGGATCGTTTTTATTCAATGTAACACCCTTGATCTTTCGTTCTGCTTTTTTTTTGTTTCTTCCTTTCTGTCTTTTCTTGTTTTGCTTTGTTTCGTTTCCACGTCGAGGATTAATAATATCGGGCATGAAGTGCAAACTGGTGAATATACACAAATCAAATGTTTATTGTACAATTTCTACTACTTACATTGACAACCGAAAAGCTCGTTGAAAGAACCTTAAAAGGGAACTGAATGTATAGTAAAGGAATCGCATTATACTCTGCTTAACCCACGAATGGTTGTTTTACAATCGTTACAAATATACATATATATACAAACTAAATACTACTTCTTTCTGTTTTTTTTTTGTTTCTTTTGTTATTTCTTTCGAATCGGATAAAGTTTTCATGATGTCTATGTGTAATTTCCCCCCCTCCCCTCCCTTTCCCGCCCCCGTTCCCTCAGTCCATGTGTCGAGGAGACACAAGGTTGTTAATTAATTTTCAATTTACCTATCACACGAATAAGAAAATTGATGGATGGCGAAACAAAAACACTCAGTTGTTTTTTGTGCGGGACATCATGTACTTTTACATGGTCAATTTTCGTTTGTTGGTATGCATAGCATTTTTATACATAGTTAAGAGTTTCCTCTCTTTCATTTATCGTTCTCGTTTCCATGATAGATGCAATAGATGCGTACAACGTACAGTCAGGATACCACCTCGCGTTCGTTTTGCTTTTGCTTTATCGTTTAAATCGTTGCACACGATCTAAGCGCGCGCTTAGAACGCCTGCGTCTCGTAAGAACCACTAGGCCTGGCTAGAGTTTCTTAGCCTATTAATCGCGAAATGATTTTCTCTCTCTTTCTCGCCTCCTTCTCTCTTTCTCTGCCAGTACAACAGGGTGTTGTTTCATCCAGACAGCGTGGAATGGACTATATTTGTTTTGCGAATCGTTTCCTTTTTGTTTGTTTTTAAACCAGCGATCAACGCGTATTCGCGGGGGCGGTTATGCGATATTTCATCGTGCGGCCGCAAACGCGACCGTGTGTTCACTATGTGAACGGTCGCTTACAACGTCCTCCTCCAGCACAAGAAAGTTCTCTCTGCCTTTTCGTGTATATATTCGTGTTGGCTTCGTTCTCCTTCCATGTTTCCATTTGCTCTCCTGTTTGTTTGTTTATTTCTCTCTTTCTCTCTCTCTCAACCACGTGTGTGTGTGTACGCCCCCATTTCTCGGACCTTTTCACCCACCTGCACGTTCGATTACCGATATTCTTTCTCTCTCTCTCTCTCTCACTCTCACTTTCGCTCTCTTTCACTCTTGCTCTCTCGCTCTCTCGTGTAATATACACAAACCCGAGACACACAAAGAGGTATAGCAATTTACTCTGTTCCACCACTTTCATTTGTAAAACCACCTGGGCCTCCACGCGAGCGTCCACTCACTTCAAGAAGAACCGATCTTCGTCCTCTTTTTCTTCTTCCTCTTTCTGTTTAGAAAAAAAGACGGGCTGATTGTACTGTCTCCGGATCTCGAGTCCTTTGTGCACGTAGTGGTAGCCAGAAATGGTAGCAGCGGTTCAATCTACTATGACAATCTTGGCCGCTTCGGCGAAGGCGTCACCTCCGTGTCCTCATCCTCCTCGTCTGAGTCGGCCTCGTAATCCACCAAACCCTGGAAAATCATCCGTTTAATGTGCATCTTGAACTGAGCCCGAACTCGCTCGCTGCTATGCGAGTTCTCTCTTTAACATTGTACAGTACTCGATCCGTAACTGTGAAAACTTCGGGTCGGTAGAGTCCCATTTACAGAGCAGATACTACATTCTTTGTAGCGTTCCTCGGTCCAGGGATAAAACTTTAACTTTTTCACAGTTACGAAGATAATACTGCAAATGCAAACCTAGGTAAAACTCCAGAACAGCTACCTAACCCTTTGATTTCGATGATTTTTGGATATCTTGTAGAAACCGATATTTCGAACAATTTTTTCTTTCAGACAAAATCCACTGTAGTGGTACAAAGGAAAAGTTGTTAAAAATGTTAAGATTTATTTATATACCCAAGAACTCATCGAAATCGGAAAGTATGTATTCTGTAGCTTCATCGAAAACTATAATCGGCTAAATCGTCGCCGCACTCCATTTCAATGGAGTAATGTTTTGTCGAAATGAACCGCAGAAGCCATCAGAAAGATCTAATAAAAAATCGTTAGAGAAAATATATTAAATTAGCTCTACTTCAACGTGAGATTTCAAGTTTCCAATCTCGTGTCGCTCATGCATTAGTAGAATGGCGAACTATTGCAAATGCGACGAAGTATAGTAGCTGCATTACCCTAAGGTGATGGCAATTGGTCTTATCTAGCTCCAAATCTTCTCAAAAGAATTCTCATGGTGTTCTTTGAGATCTGTGCCGAAGTAATGAACTTCTTTCCGCAGAAATTATGGCCTCAGAGGCCTTGGTGGCAAGTATGATGAAAATTGTAGCACAACGAACAAAAGAATATACCTTTTTAAATAATGCAGTACCAGTTTTCTCCACCGTGCCAGCAGTCGAGTTTGGATTAACTTCCGAAGGAATCGGTGACTCGTTTGTCGCTGCTGTACTGTTGTTGATTTGCGATTGCTGCGAGGTAATGTTATTGTTAGCTGTGTTATTGTTCAACACGGACTGCTGCTGTTGCTGCTGCTGATGGTGGCTTTTCGAATCTGCAAGAGCAGGATTAAGTGCAGAATTTGAAGTTGATGACTGTTTCTTAGCAGAAGCCGGAGGCACAAGATCTGCTGCTGCTGCGGGTACGACCGCCTCACCCTCATCGAAGTCTTCCTCTTCATTGAACCACATTTCCTCCTCTTCGTCTAACTGTCTCTGGTCCCTTCTGTATCGAGTATTTCTCAATATGGATGGAACACTGAACAATCATGAATAGTAACAGATTAATTTCAAGCACATCGACGCAAATCGTTAATTGAACCCTCTGCCGTATAATTAGACTATGGACCTTCATGCAAAATGAAAATTTTCTGCATTAATTGCAAATTAGAGTTGCTAAACATTTATAAGTTTTTAGTAATGCAACAGTATTTGTAATTTCTTTAAATGCTTTTCTGTTTTATACCTGAACTACTCATTTTCATAAAAAATGCAACAAATATTAATAACAATTGTATAATAGTATAAGTTTCTGTTAAACTGAAAATAATTCTATTTCTCTATTGTCAATATTTAACAAAATATCGGTACAAATATAGTTTTTCTTTTTCTTATAGGAAATTATAAACAGCAGAGAATTTCTAATCGTTATAAATATAAAGATAATCGTAATGCAAGAGGTTAAGAGGGTATAGCACTATTGGACAACTAAAATCAATGGTTCTTTCCGAGTTGGGTTAAGTAAACGTAAACGCGATATATTCTACCGTCAATAGTTGGCACATTCATAAGCAATTTATAACAAAGTATTGAAAATCTTTGAGGTTATGGAGCGATAAAGATAGCCATATGAAATAGACCAAGTCGAAAAACGTTTTTTTACGAAAACTCCAGCTGAATCGCACAGTTTTCGGTTTTTGATCCTGTTATTAGGACGCCAAACCACAACTTCCCCATGTGAGGGAGAAAATAATATCTTTTTCGAATCAGTGTACTACTGAACATACAGCTGCATTCGATACGAATTAACTTGTTACTTTAAACTCTTGACGAGCAGTGAACTATTAAAAATAGTGCAATACCCCCTTCAGAGATCGCTCTATGTACCTGTCAAGAGCTGCTCTGTCTCTGTCCTTGAGTTTGTCTTGATGCTGTTCGTACCTCAATTTCAGAGCTTTGAACGTCTGTACATAATCGATTGCTTCTAGTTCTTTGGAGAAATTCTCGACAACGTGCGAACATAAGGATTTGATGTCCTCCTGGAAACGGTAAACGAGGAGCACAATAAACAAGCACGTTTTTGTACAAGATGCTTTGGGGCAGATAAAAGCAGCAAAATTCGTGTATACTTACCAACTTAATGAACTCAAACATTTCAAGAATAGCTGAATCTAATAGATTATATCTACCATTATTTCTTACAAATGCATCAAATACAGGTGCGAATAGGTTTCCCTTGATGATATATCTATTATAAAACTCGTCCTTCAGAGCAACGATTTTCCTCATAAACCTCAAGGCGCACAATACTAGAAACGTGTGTGTTGATTTCATCAAGACCAGTATCCGTTTGAGCAGATCTTTGTTCAGTATGCAATTCTTGATGTGGTATGTATGATGTTCTACGCAGAATGATAGTAACTCTAAGATCAATCCTAAAAGCTGAACTGTTCTGTAATCTTCTCTTGCCGGACGATCACCAATCGTGTTCGCCAACAGCGGTGCTATCAATGTTCCAATACTATTTTTATAGAAGTAGTTCAAGAAATCAGTCTTTTCTGATTTGTTAACGGAAGCCAACATATTTTCTGGATCAAGGAGCAGTCGCAGCACACCAGCTAATTGCACTGCTCCACCCAGCTCCGGATCGCTGTTGCCGACCAGCTGAGCGACGATCACGTTTATTAACATTTGGTCCTGTTCTGTATTGTTTATTTGTTGCAATGTATAATCACGGACAACGCTCGGTGAATACTCGACGATGTAAGTCAATATATCTATACTGGCTGTTTTCGTTTGGGCGTCGTTCATTGCCAATGTGATTTCCAGTGCCAGTAAAATACCAAGAGCTGTTAAAGTTTTATAAAAGGCCTCCTTCCCTGGTGGCTGCAGATTCTGAGAAAAGTTACAAAACTCCTTTAAGAAAAGAACTAGATCACGTCTTTTGCTATCGGATGTTGCCTCGTCCGTTAACTGACGGAACAATTCTGTCAGAAACTTCTCGTCGTCCTGTATGAGGGTTACTATTTCGACCTTATTAAAAAATATAAAGCTGCTCAATGTGTTCAACATGTTGTCTTCGAATACGCTCGGCGTTGGTAAAACTACGTCCTGTATGTACTGAACCCGGTACGTCTGGTGTATCTTCGCCAACAGTTCCGCATTTGTGATAGGAATTGCTTGCTTAAATCTGGCTAACTGTCGCAGATATTCTCTATGCCTCTTTGGCTGAGGTAATGTCGGCTCGTACTCCAGGCAACCAACAACATCGAAGATCGTGTCATCGCTGAACATTACTTCAAACAGAGTGTTCTTATTGAGTAAGAAAATATTCTTGAATATGTCATAGAGATGATGCAATCCTTCGATGTTCTCCAAATCCTCGCATGTATGAAATAGATTCAACAGTTTCTTGATATAGCCCTCAGATTCTAATGCTAACGCCAACTTGTCTTTCCTCATCTGAGAAGATAAACAATTTCCTATTAATTCGTTAATATCTTCCAACCGACTTAATTCACACGGAGGCAGTTCTATGGGGGGTGCAGTATCCGGCATATCATCGAACCGCTCATCTTCCGATTCTTCTACAATATCCTGGGTGATTTCCACAGACGGATCCTTGCCCTGAACTTGACAGATCTTCTCCCAAATCTCATCACAGCCAGCCTTTTCTTGAAAACTTAAGGCTAAATCAAAGTTATCTCCTTCTGACCATACTATTAATGTATCCTGAAACGAAACAGAAATTGTAAAGTTAAGTTAATTCATAATTTATATTCATATTCTACAACAATTAATATTTCTTCTATTTAAATTCATGATTTATAATAATGCTGTTACCTGCTGTTTTTGATATGCAGTGTCAGGTTGTATTCTACTTTCCAACAAAACAGAACCATCACTCTCGGCTCTGACTAAAAGCGAAATTCCTTTCAATCTATCTACGTACGAAGAGGATACATGTCCCGTGCCACGATCGTCCCATTGCCTGTCCGCATTAAGCGCATACAGCTTTACTCTTCTGCGTGTATCCGTCATATTGTAAGCTAACTTATGCACGCTGTCCTAGAAAATCACCAACAACCTCGCATCCCTTTCCAATTTCACCGACTCTTTGGCTTTTGAAAATATTGTTAAATGTGCTACCTCAACTCTCCAATGAATCGACAAATGTGCAACGGTCTGCGTATATCGATACGTCAATTGCTCTCTTGTAACCCATTAAGGCTTCTTGTTAGAATATCTATCTTATAGGACATGAGCAACCGTTCGGCAGCAGGGATCTCTTAAAACCAGTGTAGACAGCTACACTCTCCAGACGATTTGAACGAATCAACGATACTGGTCCGGCCGAACAATAACGCCATAAGGGTATTCGTGCTTGTTCGCAGTCAGTCACTGACAGACTTTGCTAGCCTATGTCCATTCACTTCTATATATATGTGTGTGTGTATATATATATATATGTATATATATATATATATATATATATACGTGCCTTTTTTTATTTTTATTAATTGTAAAATACCTCCGTTTTTGAAACGATATCGACAGGGGTCTCCTCGCTATCAATTAGAGCGATACCATACGAGCGACGATCAGCCGTCGCGTAGCTCGCATGCCTTGAACCTCGGTTGACGGAACGGGATTGTTTACCGTAATAGATGTTTATGCGCTCTTCGTTGCATAAGCCTTGATTCTTGCGCCAAGAAAAGCTCACGGGACGCGCGGGAAAACTTCACGTCGCGCGCGTTCTCGCGTTCACGTGTCGTGCTTACAAGACCCTAAGGGACCACGATAGTGCGTGGAATCGATCCTGCGTGGGAACTCGGTCTCTCAGTAGCTCCAAAGAGAATTTCGTTGCTGAGAAGACGGCACTCTGCGTGCTCTCTCGCCGCTGTATACGGTTCCCGCGACAAACAACAGCGCAATTAATCTCAATCCTCTCGTGATACGAACGCTCGCACACGCACGTCTATTTTGCTCGATCCTCCGCCGTACCGTGATCGCCGACCATGGCAGTTCCTTCGTTCTTATTAAGCAGAATCACTCTAAAATTGACATAGACACTGAACAGCCACAACACTACACTCCGCCATGTTAGATCACAACAACGCGCTACGGGGTTCGCCTCGTGTGCTTCAAGGATTTCAGCGCGCAATACGATTCGCCGTGACTTTCATCCGCAACATTTTTTTAAATAGTTCACGATTATTGATACACAATCAACGCGTTATCTGCCGAGGATTATTTTTTGATTTTTCAGAGTCTATAATCCATGGCCAAGGATTATTTAATAGACCTTTCGATAACAATAGCAATATCTATCGTAAACCAACAAGTAGTCTCCTATGTCATAATCTAATCATTTCGTTTGGAATCTTATTAAATAGTTCGGTGTAATTATTGAAAATCCTGTTAATAGGCTTTTGGTGGATAAATTATTCAAATGAAAAATACGAACGAAACGAATAATAATTAAAAAGGAAATTTAAATGTGAAAATATAATTCTCTATAACACGCTGTGTAAGATGTACATATATCGTGTTCCTCTTTTAATTTTTTATGAATAAATGTTGCTGGAAATCCTATAATAAAATTATATATAATCCGAATTGGTATATATTATAATAAACAATAAACAGTCGAAATTGTCGACTAATAACTCCTAGAAAAATGATCGTTTATTACAGTACATTTCTTCGAATTGTGAAATGTGATGTGACCAAGAAACAAATAATTTACTCATTAATTTGTAAAAATTACCTTTATAATTTCAAAAAACCTTGTCCTCGCGTAGAGGGCAGGTCGGTCGCGCTAAAAGTAAATATCGAGCAAAATCGGGTGTAAACTTTGCTGTAAAAGGGAAAATGAAATTTTATTAAAACTGCTGCAGTATATAAATGTTATGTTATTTATTTTCGATAATTCAAATGTTTACATGAAAAAATAAAAGAAAAGTGGTGTATTGTGAGAGAGAAAGACAAAAACATTTTATTCTACACTTAGCATAGACAGTGTAAACAGTGTAAGAATTATTTATAAAGTTAGCACTGAAAAGTGTTGTTTTGTACAGTTTATCTTCTTTCTTCTGTTCCTTATACCGTACGTGTACAAGAATACACTGTGATAGTCTCTCTAAAAGAGGTATCAATTGCCTCTTTTAGAATGTATCCTGCTTCTATGTAGCGAAAATAGAATACCTAAAAAAAAAGTATCCTATAACAATATGTTCAATTTGCAATTTTGACAGCTCAGTGCAGACAGGATCTCCTTTTAACACTAAACCTACCATCACCGGTCAAAATGACCAGTTCCAGATTCTTTGTTTTACGATTATTGTTATAATAAAATTAATTTTATAAGAAACGATTGTATGGATATCTTTAGTGGAGCACATATTACAATAGGGCCTGCATGAACACGCACTAGTGACTTTTAAGACTCGGTAGATTTAGTGTTAACATATGTGCTGTCCTGCAATGCTTCCTTTCATCAGCGGACAGCATCACTCTTGAAATTAAAGGGGTAAGGGATAGGCAGAATATTACTAGAAAAACAAGTAAAACAGTGTTAGCGGGATCGAGTTGTTTGTCATTATACGAGCATGTTACGAGCTGTGTGAAGGCTCATTGTAAAGAGGAAGGTTGATTGTAGCTTGTTTCCATCATGATTTAACGAGATTATGTTTATAATTAATAATATGAGCGTCTAAAATAGGGGGAAAAATCGAGACAACCACCCTTAGATTCCCATGTATTTTTCTAATACAAAACGATTTTTTTACTGAAATCATGAGTGTACCTTAGAACAATCAACCCTCCTCTTTATCATGAGCCCTCACACAGCTCCTATTATGTTTGTATAAGGACAAACAACTGTTTCCTGCAAACGCTGTTTTGCTGATGAAAACTTACCCCCTTACCACCTTACATTTCCTTGTTTTCAGTAACTTGCGCGCGAGTCTGTTGTCCACCGCTTGCATGTCGCGAAAAATTCGCTGGACAAGCAAAGGGTATGTGGTGTGGTCCATGTTCATCCCCATCAGTTGGTCAACTACCATATATACTACCAACTATTAGACTCGGGGAGTAGAGAGGAGCCGTTACTTCGGGTGTTTCTGACACGGCTTTGTACTCCTCATCGCCTTTCGATGCCATGGCACGGCTTCTCTAACGCTCTTGACGTTGAGGTTATATTCGAGGTGGCTGTTATACGGCCTCCTCTCCACGGCGCTCGACCTCTGATAGGTTCCACCAATCAGGACGTTCCGCCGTTTCCGTTCGTTTCATATCAGGGTAGTTTCAGAGCTGCCAGACTTGGCGCTTTTTTTCGCGCATGCGCGACAATTTTAGCCTCCGAAGGCCTCAGTCAAGTACGAAAATCGGGTATCTTGGGCGCCCCGCTAATTTCACAAAACAATTGTTATTATCATCAATTTTTTTATGCATCTTCTTAATTGTGGTAGTATTAAATATTTTCTGCAGTCCAACTATCTTTTTATAGGAATTTCATTTTTTTCAGAAAAACTTCTAAAAATTGAATAAATTTTACTCGCGGAACAATCAGCATTATCTAATGATAATAAATCTAACAATTGAGTAATTACTGTTTTATCGGATGGCGAAACATATTTTACGAGAACGCACATTATTAACTTCCCGATTTTATAGGGAAGTTATTGTAATTTTCGTATCTGAAATGTCTGTGGTCTCATCAATTAAAATAGAAAATCGCGTTGTTTTTAAACATTCAATAATATTTTCAGATTCGCGTTTGGCTATAACATTTTTAACAGTTTTGCTGCACTTTGTCCGAGCAAGTGTAAGGTCCTGCACAACTTTCGATTCGATGCAAATATCTTTCAAAACGGGAATTAAATGCTCTACTGTACAAAAAGCAACATTATGTTCTGCAAAAAAAGCAGACAATTTTATTTCCGCGCGTTTGACTCTATCATTATGTGATAAATGAGATGAACTACTACTAATATTATTATCATTCTCGGTGGCTTTGTTACCACAGTTCACCATATGTTTTTTATGTTTTCTCGTCTGTGAATGTCTAATCAAATCTCTTTTATGACACCTGATAGTTTGATTACATGCAGTACAATATACTCTATCTTTTACTGGAGAAGGACCTATCCACAATTTAAATTCCTCATCCTCCAACCAACAATTTTGTAAAGCTCTACGCTCCTTTATGGCTCCTTTCTCAATACTAGCAGCCATTATTTAATTCAATAGTAACAATAACTCACCACAATTTTCATCAGCCGTCAGCCGTCAATCCGCTCTCGTTCCGCGCGCCTCGAAGTGGTCGTTACGGACTTTGCTTCTGCTGAATTCCCCCCAATACAGTACCTCACAAACTTCGGACGTAGAGACATCCCTGACAAAATTCGCGCATGCGCGAAAAAAAGCGCCAAGTCTGGCAGCTCTGGGTAGTTTCACTCTAATAGGAGAACTGTTATCACGAATTTAGTACAGTAACACGAATTAAAGATGTCACTACTGTGCAAGAGTAATTTTCAAAGTATCGTTCGCCGCCCAAGTCCTTAGCCACTCGATGGCTGCAGCTATAAATATTATTGCACGCCATAGTAAATATTAGCATTACGATTACAGTCCACTGTTTATTATAATTAAAAATTGAATTTGAAGTAAAGAATGTATTTCTCTTTCAAGATGAAACTGATGTTACAGGAGAATTCTGCATGGACAGCAAAAGCAGTGGGACTGCAATGATTATCAAGGAATTCGACGAGATTTTCGGAGAAGAAAGTGCTACACACAAAGATAAAAAGGTCACGTTATTAAAAAATAAAATTATTGTACTTTCGTATTTTTTAAAATTATCTACAATTGTAAATATTCGAACAGTTGCGCCGCGAACGGCGATCTCCCGAACTACAATTCAGCCTCCGTACAGCGCCATTCCGCGTAGTGGCGGAACGCTCAAACTGTTAGCCGGCCATCTTGGTTATCGATAGTCGATAACATTTGGCTAACAGTTTGAGCGTTTCGCCGCTACACGGAATGGCGCTGTACGGAGGCTGAATTGTAGTTCGGAAGATCGCCGTCCGCGGCGCAACTGTTCGGCGGTTCGTTTGAAATTGAAATTTCAACTACGGGAAAACTATGCGCTCCTTTACACGAATTAATTCGCTCTTTTTAGGAGATCAGCACAGTCTAGCTACTATGAAATTTTCCTGATCGAAATGCGTTACCAGAACATTTTATTTACATTACTAACAGCAGTTTCCAAGACATATAAATTATATTCTAATCATTTATAACAAGACTGTCGAGTTGGTCCGCTATACTCGACACACCGTCAGACCAGAGTCGTGCAGAATTACAATTGTATTACTCCAGAATTATAATTACAAAGTAATTGAATTAAATTGTAATTCAATTATGTTGTAATTTATAATTCAGATCTTCAGTCAATTAAATTACAATGTAATTCGTAATTGCAATGGAGCACAATTATAAAATATATTGTAATTGAATTAAATTGTAATTCAATTATGTTGTAATTTATAATTCAGATCATTAGTCAATTAAATTACAATGTAATTCGTAATTGCATGGAGTACAATTATAAAATACATTGTTTTCATGTATTGTATTGTATTTCAAGAATATTATATTTCAATTATACTGTAATTCAATTACAAATTGCATTTTAATTATATTGTATTTCAATTACATTGTGTTTCAATTATATTGTATTTCAATTACAAATCTGATGGAAATACTTAGTAATTGAATTACGTTGTATTTGAATTATATAGTAATTCATTTACGACGTAATTGAAATTATGCGCTCCTTTACACGAATTAATTCGCTCTTTTTAGGAGATCAGCACAGTCTAGCTACTATGAAATTTTCCTGATCAAAATGCGTTACCAGAACATTTTATTTACATTACTAACAGCAGTTTCCAAGATATATAAATTATATTCTAATCATGTATAACAAGACTGTCGAGTTGGTCTGCTAGACCCGACACACCGTCAAACTTCTACTACACTATACTGCAACACCTTGATTGTGCTGCAAAAGCCGATGAGTCTAAAGCCATATTATACGCATACATGTGTTGAGCGTCTCTGTTCGTTCTCGGTTTTCCGAAAGAAGTGGCCTTCTGGCGAGTATTCATTTCAAAAGAAAAGCTATTTCTCTTCTGAGTAAAAACGACCTTAATGTATTGCTTCCATGGATATGTTATGTGTCCATGATGCTGCAAATCAGAAATCATATAAGAAGTGACAGTAAAATGATACAGACAGTGATCAAAATAATTTAAAGCTCTTGTGATTGTTCACGTGAAATCTCAATATCAAAATTACGGACATGCACCAGTTATCAACATTTAAGCGAACCTTCTAATTAAATAGTCGCGTGAAAACGTTTTCAAATTTGAGGTTATTTCGCGCCTAAATAATGCTCCTGCCTACTGCTTTATGATATGGTACGCGAGATTCATGATTTCGAAATTTTGTGATCAATAGGGATGAAGAAAACTGAATAATCCGTATACAAAATATACAATATTGTTACGAGCATTGGTAACAATACCACGTAACAATTTACTTATCTGACGCCTTCTCCGCTTCTTTTCTTCTAATCCACCTCCTCACTTTTATTTTAGCTGTCATTTGGAGTTGTTTTAGATGTCAGAGCAATTCAAGAAACGAATTTGAGAATCGTAGAACCTACATACATATTCAAAGTTCATTCATCGCTTGCGTTGATGACAACAAACTCTGATGTATACAAAATACCATTAACATATGTGATCGATCATCAACAATCACATATACAAAAAAAAATATATATATATGCTTTACTACCGGGTGTACCAAAAATGATGTACTTTCTTGGTAGGGATGATTTCTGACGTCATTTGAAGTAACTTTTTCCTTCCCGACAATGTTCTAAGCGACTTCGTAAGGAGTTACATATATTAATGAAAAACATGGACCAATCAGAGCGTGGCTACAGCGGACAGATTCCGGCTAGCCAATACCAACGTCTCGGTCAGTTGAACCTGTCGCAGAGCTGGAATCTGTCCATTGTAACCGGGAAAGGTCAAATGATCTGAGAAATCATCCCTTTCAAAGAAGTACAACATTTTTGGGACACCCTGTATATATATATATAAAATTATGTTTTCTTTTTACATATTGTCATCATAGTCTTTCAAGGTCATCACATAAAATAAAAAGATCTGTAGTATTTGTATTGCTTCTCATTGAATCAAATTCTTTTGTTTGCTAATGAAAATGCTCGTCCGTTCTTTCTGCTAATATTAGCTTCAGAAAATATATTATTATGTCGTCGCTGTAGATTTGGATCATCGCGTATTTCGCGTAGCTGTTACAAAGCGAAATACCTTTTAATAACAAATTTTTTTTTATACATATATACGACATATCGACATCGACATCCACATCGCGACACCACACCAACACGACGCCGATATAAAAAAGTTAGATTGGAATTAGGAATTTGTAGATTTCAGATACATGTGTTTATACATATTATAGATAGAATAGTACGAGTATATAGATTATGTTGTCGTTATAAAAAGTTACGATATCGTATTAAATATTTTGCTTTTTCACGTAAACTGATCCGGTAGCAGTTCGCGTGAACTAATCACGGTACCAGTCCTGTCCAAGATTTTGCGAACGTTTGAAAGATATTAAATAGTAGGTCTTTCTTTCCAGATCATTTCCGTATATCATACATATATAGGTGTTTATGTTTTAAATTTTATTACAATTAGTATGTAAACTATACAAATGTAACACATGTAAATACAATATGGTGAGTTAGAAAGTGAAAATCGCGTGTAAAAAAAGAATTGTTCGTGGACAGGATTGACTTACAAAATGTCCCATACATACTAGTCGAGGGAAAGGAGGAAACTTTTTTCATTCTTCATGTCTCAAGTAGAAAATTCTATGTTTCGATAATTCCCCTCGAGCAGTACAATTTATTTAAATTCATTATACATGCACATCGAAAGTTACTATTATCTGTGTATGAACTGTAATCTAAAAATATTTATTTTCTCTTTATATATATATCACATAAGAACGCATCACGTGGAGGCAGTGTTGATAGATTGTGATGCGATGCGATGCGATTTCATTACTTTTTGCAAATACAAACGTGGCTGTGTTAATAAATTAAATGTATTGAACGTAACTGTCTTCTGAGATTCATGGTTTTCTTATTTCTTTTCTTTTACTATTGCAAAAGATACGATTTGTTGTTAGTAAGGCGATACCGTTTGCGGAAAATGCGGATCTATGGATGAGAGCGCTCGCTTGCTTGCGCGCTGAACGCTTGAAAATTAACGTGTAGATGAACTTTAGTATGTAACAGTAACGGAGAATGTTTATCGAGTCAACTTTGTTCCCTATTCATTGTTTCATTTCGTGCGTAACAGCATTTTTGTAAAATTTTTATTTTGACGTATCAAGTCGATTCAAAGTCGAATGTAAACAGTAGAGATATTTCTGTAAAACTACATCAATTAGAAGATGATCAAAATAGTAACAGTAACGAATCTCTTGACGAATGCAATGGTCTCAGTAAAAATTATATTCGAGGAAATCGAGAAGATCGTACATACGTATGCCATGCGAAATATCATCATGGATAATATTTGCGATTTATAATACACACATACATGCATACATGAACCTTTACGGTTTGCCGGCCATTTTCGCGTATAAGCAATATAAGTATTACTAGACACTTCGTTGAACCAGAGAGACACGAAATTTATACGTGTATGTGTTACTCTTAAATAAAATTTTGGTACCAATCAATCATAATTTACTACGTTTAATATATTATATGAATTTTCTAATGCCGTTCAAGAAATTTATTTGCGCATCTTAGACTCATACGAATAGAACTGATAAGCTACGAGAAGCGGCGTGTGGTACGAAATGGTTAAAGAATAGATAAACGGTAGCTGAAAGCATTTTCTAGAGAAGAAAAACAATTGGAAAGAGCAAATACTGTTCGTGTGGCTAAGTTGGTCGTAATTTCCAAATTGCTATGATGTGATGTAAATTATTGTAATTTAATTACATACATAAGAAGAAGCAAGGTGTCTGTAGAAATAGAAACGTATCGGTGAATTGACATCGACAACGGACGTATTCTACAAAAAATAGAAGAGGTAATTGAAGATTATAAATTTCTTTTCGATGGTGGTATTAAGTGGTCTGGTAATGTCTCAGGGAGGTCATAGCCATCGAGCTTAACGTTGATTAAATGCATCGCCAAACAAAATTCGTCGGAATCCAGGAGTCCATCGTCATCGATATCGGATAATTTCCAAATTTTTCCAAGCACGCTGTTCGGCAATTTGGATTTCAACATTTCCGTTTTAGCGACTGAAAATGAGCAGAATGATCAGTGAAACGAGTTAAATAAACGTTGCCGATGTAATCGTATACATTCGATAGAGCGTACACTATCTCGGCGTAAACAAATATACAGTATATACTTTAATCGTAATTGTGCAAGATGTTCAGGTGATTCAACGTGTACACTGAGAATATCAAACAAATTTATCGTTTCTGTTCGAAAGGAACGGGTATGATAAGAAATTACCTGATCCCACAATTTTTCCGTCGGTCCGGTCAAGTGATTGGAAAATGGCATCGTACTTTTGTCTGTCTTTGTTAACGACCCATTCTGGTTCACCTGCTCCAGCATCGACTCCTTCTCCTCGTTTGTAACCGAAAGGACTTACTTGATCTTCCACACCTTCGAACGCGCCACCTTTTGTACAGTACACACGAATGTAGTCGAGTTTGTAAATGGTTAAATCGCGATAAGATAAATGTTATGACTAAAATATTTTTAAATTCATAAAGTTTGTAAGAACAAACGTTCGAAATATGAAAACGGAAGATCGCACGCGTAATTACGTAATTGGCTTCACTACGTCCGGCATAGATTGCGTATGTAATAAAAAGTCGTGTGCGTTACGAGCTTCATACCGCGGACAATTCAACTTTATCACAACACTCGAGATATTATGTTTCCGCGAAATGTTCATTGGCGATTACGTAATTAGTTGTGAGTAGAGCAGGAAAATGGGTTGGATATCGGTGCGATTTTTTTCTTGCGTTCCATAAAAATGTCTCGACACGTTACGGTATCTCTCGATCGGAAGATACACGTATGAAAGTATGATATAATATAAAGAAAAAAAATACCTTTTACTAAAGAGTCTGACGCTGTACCGAGTTCGTTTTGCGGTATCATGTCCATGAGTTTTGCAATATCCTCGGAAAGCATTTTATCGACTACTTCCAATAATTTAGGCTTTAAACTATTGAATTTAGTAAAATCATGACGCGCTAAGCATTCCTGCATTTTTTTCAAGTCTGGAAAATCGCCGGGTGAAATGTTTTGCTCCCTTTGTATTTGGTCATAGATTTGACCCAGATTTTTGATACGTTCTTTTTTCTTTGTATCTTTGCCAAACATGCTAGGCATATCCTTTTTAAGAGCGCTGATTATGTAAGCGTGTACCTAAGGTTCGACGAACATGCGTTTGAACATTATTCAGTTCATATCGTAGAGGCGATATCATTGAGAAATAGAGTGTGCATTGCCTATGTCGATCGATTAGCGACCAAACAACGGTTCGATAAGCAGATTTTCGAGTTTTTTTTCTCACCTTGGCTAATCGAGCGCGTTTAATTAAATCGTTTAGCTTTCGGAGCACCGCGTTTTTGGGTAACGACTGCATATCCCTGAAGAGATCTTGTTCCTCGTCTTCGAATAATCTGAAAGAACAAGTTCTGGATAACAATGATGTGTTGTATTATGTATAAACGCATAAGTGGTTCGTTGGCAAAGGTTCGTTTGAACCGATACAAACTATAATATCTTCATAGACAAAAAACAACAAAAACGCGGTTATCTTCTCTTTCGGGAAAAATTACCGTGGGAACGCGTTTACGCGAATAAAGAAAGAACAATTGCGTATTTGATAAACACAATTGCATTGCAATACGAGGCAAATAAAAGTACTTGCCTCTTATTTACATCGTATCTTAAGGACTGGTCCCAAAACGACCCAATATACACTCTGGCTACTTCAGGAGTTTGTAGTACTTTACCAAGAGACCACATCAGCGCTCCGTACACTCTCATTAGCTGTTGATGATCAATCATGTCAGCTTTATTCAAGACAATTCTGATTTTATCGTCATGGCCGCGCAACGCTTCGATGGATCTCCTAAATTCATCAGAAATATCAAGTTTGTGCGCGTCGAACAGCAGAATAATTCTATCCACTCGTTCCGCAAACCATTCCAGAACTCCGGTAAAATCATAGCCTCTATCGACCTAATGCCAGACGGAAGAAGTTCGGTAAATTCAATGTCTACGTAGAATGGGCAAACAAATATATTACGTTGTATATTCTAAAAACATATGTACCCTTTGCTTTTCTCCGGACAAAATACCAGGCGTGTCGACTATAGATATACCTTTCAAGACTGGGGATGCCACCGTTGAACATTGAAATCTGTTTAAGAATGCATTACCAAACTTGGAAAGCGGACGGAACTGTTTTTTGGGATCGACGACTAAGGCATTTCCAGGAATCACGCCTTCTTTTTCATCGTACATAACTGCAATGAAGCGATCTGTCGTTGGTTCGGGACCAATTCTTATTCCAGGAAAGTCTCGTTCGAGCAAATACTTGATGAAGGTCGTCTTTCCCGTAGAGTATTGTCCCACCAAAAGAATCATTGGTTTCGCATCGAAATCTGGGTCGTCGAGTTGGGGAGAATGAAAATCGTGAAATTGATAGTGCAGTTCGAGGGGCAGCATTTTCGTTTTGTATATCTTCTTGATACCATCGACGACACTTTCAAACACATGCTGCTTGTCACTGTCTTCCCTATTTAACCAACTGAACATCTTGCGGCGGGCCGGGATCGCGATTAACGATCCTGCAAAGAAATCGTAGATAAAAATATTATCGAGACTGTATTCCGGTTAGAATGTGCCATTAGAAATGGCTATGGTGACGTTGTCGATGCAAGTCGACCTTCGTCAACGCCTAACTGCCTAGCCACAGGGTACGTTTTTCCTCGTATCAAGAATAGACGAATTTCAAAGAAACTCGGTACGTGTTAGGCTTTTATAGATGGGTCTATTAAACACACAGTCACGAACACGCACGTTCACATGTACGCAGCCAAACAAAAAACAAATGGAAAATAGTATATGTACGTGTACAAGCGTATGTAGAGAGTAATGCAAACGAAACTAACCTCTTTGAATTGACTTGAGAACGCGATCGAAGCTAAATATCATTACATGGAACTGACAGCGTGTGCAATTGTTGCTGGGATGTCGTCGGTCGATAACGTTGCTCGACTCTCGAACTGATGTGTAGAAAAACTGACTATAATAGAACGCTTATAAATCGAATTTCTTTTATCGAGCAATCTCGAATCGTTCCGGAACTCCGACTGTATCGTTTATTGGTTGGTTTTTCGATTTGTCGTGCTGCTCGGTCGCGTCGATCGCGAGATCGAATGATCGCGATCCGACCGCTGAACTCGCACGTCGTAGATAAGGCTGCACCGATACGACTGCGCATCTCGATTTTCCTCCTCCTCTTCCTCTTTCTTTCTATTCCACGTTCTCGACTCTCGTTTTCCCATTCCCCGGTCCCCGTTCCCCTAATCCCCATCCCCATTAACTGTTCACCGTTCACCGTTCACCGTTCCCGATTTCGAACGATCACTTTACTGCCCTCTCGTTGTCGCTCGTCTTATCGTAATTGACAACACCGATATCCTATAGCAAATTACTATACCACTATGTAAAGTGTAAAGTTATTCACGAAATCTTTATTGTGCTGCATTCTCATACTTTCGACTCAAGTCCAACGCGATTTATTCAAACAGTATAATAATGCAAACGTGTTTGCTGACTAATCGTACGAGCAGACTCGAATCTCGATGAATCATATATAAATACATACCTGTGCTTGTAGCGATTGTTTGTCCTCTTCGAGGCTGATCGATTATCGAAGAGGCGCTATTTTATTATTTCAATATACACAATCTTTCCTAAGGTTTGCTTCCGCTCCATCGATTTATTTGGTTATTGTTAGACGGACCAGTACAATCTCGCAGAGAGATAACGAAGTAGTTCGACGAAGGAAGAGCACTCGATGGTATTTGAACCGCAGAGGTAGAATGACTAATCGTCGTGAAATAGATACATTTATGCGAATCGACGCGCCTAAAATGTGTATATCCGGTCGTCTATTAACAGTGACGACGACGATGACGACGAAACGACAATGACGACGACGAAGACAAGGACTTATTCCAAGTTGTTCGATGGTACCGCGATAGATGTCGATCGAGACGATACGCGCTATGTATATATGTAGTCGACGATTAATCAATCAATGTTGATCCATCTTCCGTCCGAGTATTTGAATTCAACGGAAAGACTGCTCTGTAATAATCGTTCTCGCATTGCGTAACGAGACATGCAAAACATCCAGTGTCATTTGTTGCGTAAGCAACGCGGACACATCCTGGTTAAACGATTTTGTGCCAATTTAGTAATCTTAACCAGCTTCGCTCGAATTAGAATTGATTCGCACGATACGTGCGGTCTGCTAATGCATTGCGCTTCTGATCGTGTCGTGCTGCGCTACGCGCAGTCTTTCGCGGGCTCGAATCGAGTAAAAATATTATCCATCGGGTGGTTGGACCAACGCGTCGATAGGTTCGTAGTGTAAGCGCAGTGTCTGGTAACGTTCTTATGCGAACGGCGAGTGCGGCAAATTAGTTTTGCGACATGAATTTTCAGGAGATTCCGTGAGAGAGATTAATGCTTAATATATTCTATTATACATATATTATGCACAATAGAAGCGATCATTTTAGCGAACACTCATCGTCCCAGTTACTGGGAAGAACGTCTTTCCATAGATTGTTCGCGGTTTCGAGTAGACACGGATTGCCGCAATTTGGTATCTCCATGGAATACGTTGTGAACTTGTCCGTGTCGTTCAGGTAGGTTAACTGCAAAATTAGAATATAGCATATTATCGTATCGAACAGAGTAGCGGAAGAAGACATTCTCTAGTAGCGCAAAAATATTGGATAAATATTTTTTTTTAAATATTGGGAAAATATTTTTTAAGCTACATTTTTTCATATGAGAAAAATATTGGATCTGAATATTGTATACATGTACAATAAATATGAATTGAATGTTTAAAAAACATAAGCTAAATATTCAGAGAATATAAAGTAGATTTTTAAAAAATATAAAGTAAATATTTTTTAAAAAATGTGCATTTGTGGCAAAGAACAGTATCCCTGGCGGATAGTTGTCCCTGGACAGACCCGTGTTGCGGAAAATTATCGATAAAATACTATACTTCTAATATGAAATAAAGATCCATATAATATTCAGAAAAAAATATTTTTCTCGTAACATGAAATAGATATTTCCTGCATATTTAAATAGAAATATTTGTTACTTAATATAAAATAAATATTGTATGTATATTTAAATATTAAGGAGAGATTGAATCTCTTTTTAATATTATATGAATATGTATACAATACTTTGTGCTACTATGGTTCGTTGGAACGACTAGTCTGTATAAGATCGTTTAAATGCTGAGGGCCTACAAACTATGAAGATCTCTCAATCCTGTATTGGAGATCGACGAACGACTATATTTACGTGTTCACGCATAATCTTATCGATAGAATGTACATGGTAATGTACCTTTATTTCGGCGTGTTTGTCGTCCGCGGCGTCGTCGGGGCTAAAGTACAGTTGGAAGATGAGAGTCGCGCCGTACCCGGGTTTAAAGTTCTCGCTCGTAAATCCCATGGTTCGCAGTAAATTAACGAGAGTTATGTCGTGCGCGGAGTAAAGATAGACACGTCTGGTGTCTTTGCCAGCTTCGGCGTCCCGCATACCCTTCAGAATTTCCTTAAGCAACGGTCCTGCAATGTTTGGAACACGGTGTAGAAAAACTGGGCTGGATGGAACTGGAATCGCAGCAATCAATGTATCGCAGAGAAATTGATCGAACCTCCGCGGAGTCGTCGTTGTAAGTTGTTACTGGTAAACAGGGCCAAACTACGAGCCGCGATGTCTCGCATTTTACTATTGTAGTATTCGTTGGTCCAATCTGGCAGTTTCAAACCACTCTGTTCCTCAATTTCCAGAGTGTTGTACAGAAACTCGACGTCGGTGATCGTAGAAATGTTTTGTCCGGTGTGAGAGGAGAGCTGATGATAATATTCGTTCGAGGGAGTTCCCGGTCGCAGAGATTCGTTCCTGTACGCTTCTCTCAGAGCTTCTTCCAATCGAGGACACGGTGCCTTGACCACGATCGTCTGGAATCGGTCCCTATATATTCTACATAACTATTAGAGATCCCTATTTCACGTGTATAAAAATTGTACGCGTGTATTTCAGTTCGAAACCGCGATCTCTAATACTTGTATGCGTGTGTGTAGTGTCGCAGGTTAGCAAATTTCGGGAGTACATAGTTACTCACCTTATCCAAGTCACGAGGAGTTGAATGAACGGGGACGGGTCTCCAGTTTAATCCTTCCACGAAGGTTTGATCGGACGTCGGTGGATACAAACCGGCCAGTAGAGCTTGCGCGGACATCAAGCACCGATCCGCGTAACTGCTTCGAACCAGGGACAGCTTGCTCTCGTACTTGCCGCCAATTACCGAGCCATACTTCTCGCGTATCCATTGGCCGACGTTGTACATTCGACGCATGCCATTCTATGCAACGATTCCAGTTTTCAAATAAACGGTTTTGGTATCGCGCGGACCTACATTTCTCGCCGTACCAACTAAAAGAAGCGTACATGTTTTTAACGACAAACTCTATACAGGACGTTTGCGAAATCGTGGTACCACCGGCAAGGGGATGATTCCTCACATAAAATCTAGTTTATAATAAGGAATATAATTGTTTCATGCGAGTTCAATCGAGTTTTAAAATTCGTTAGATATGCGCAGAGTTGTGCAGAATTACAATTCAATTACTCCAGAATTATAATTACAAAGTATTTGAATTAAATTGTAATTCAATTATGTTGTAATTTATAATTCAGATCTTCAGTCGATTAAATTACAATGCAATTCGTAATTGCAATGGAGCATAATTATAAAATACATTGTAATTGAATTAAATTGTAATTAAATTATGTTGTAATGTACAATTCAGATCTTTAGTCAATTAAATTACAATGTAATTCGTAATTGCAATGGAGTACAATTATAAAATACATTGTTTTCATGTATTTTATTGTATTTTACTGTATTTCAAGTATATTGTATTTCAATTATACTGTAATTCAATTACAAATTGCATTTCAATTATATTGTATTTCAATTACAGTGTGTTTCAATTATATTGTATTTCAATTACAAATCTGATTGAAATACTTAGTAATTGAATTACGTTGTATTTGAATTATATAGTAATACAATGAAATACATTGTAATTCAACTACGAAATTGAATTACAATATAATTGAATTAGCACAACTCTGGATACGCGCTACATAGTATGGGAGAAACTTTCAACATTTATAGATTACTAGAATAAATCAATTGTTGAAATTTACGGCTAATATAATACTTAATATACTGAATATACTTAATAATACTTAAAGTAATACTTTATACAGAAACCGCAGTTCCGGTACCGCACGGTCGCCACGCGTTAAAAAAAAAACGGAAGTGCCTTCTCTTCAAGGGACATTCGTCGCTAGGCCCGTACAAGGTTATTTTGTTTCCGTTAGCGCGTACATCAAGCGGCCGAGAGAAAAGCAAAGAGCAGGGCTCCGGCCGCTCACCACACGAACCTGAGTTGTGGCATGGAAGGGCGTAAGTCCTGGGTGATGGAATTTTTTAGTGGGTAGTGGGGATCCGAACATCAAATCCCGTGAGTCCCACACTATCCCCTTCAGGGGTGTGCCCTGCCCATTCAAATCGTATATGTATTTGAAATTGTAAAAAAAATAGAGTGAAAGAAAATCTAGTATACCTGAAAAGGACGATATAGTTGGTATAAAACGTACGCGGATTTGCTTCGAACTGACCTATTATATTACAATTAACGCGCTTCGACAACTTTAACCCTGACAGATGGACAACACATGCAACAGACCCAGCGAAGCAACGAGCTGACACACACTTATAAATCATGCCATTGACGACCGAAAACAATAAAAAAAGGAATTTCTTTGACAGTTTCCCACTCCCCCTCAACCTGAAGTCCTTCCGGCACAACCGCGTCCAATTAACAAAAGCTACATTTCCCCACCTAAATCCACCCTTAACCATTTATGACAAAACCGAGTTGACGAACGCAGTACTATTTTGATCGTGGTCGGAGTAACTTCATCTCGTTCGCGGTCACGATTTCGGAAAGTGTGTTGTTTATTGTTTAATGATACGAGAAATATGGTGTGTAGTGTCTAAGACGTATTCGCCTAAATGTCAGTGTCCTGTGGACCCGTCGAAGGATCAGAAGATTCTGGAAAACTTGTAAGTACCTATACTTTACATTAGTATTTTATAATGTTTCTACATTACATAATCATATATGAACTCTCGTAACGAAACCTATAAGCTATATGTATACTGTACATATCATTTGTAAATATACGAGTATGGATTCTTTACTTATGTACAGATATTTATGACTAGACAGCGGATTTTATGCTTTCATGAGAAAAATTCATAGGTGTAATTTAAAACGGTAAAAACATTGGAACGATTTAAAAATACTGTTATATTATTTTCAACCTATTAAACATATTAACCTTTTGCACTCCCCGAATTATTTCTCAATTTTATTGCCAACAATTCTCTACTATTTGAAGCGTTTTATTTGAAGTTTACTTCAAAGGATAGCTCCCGTACTTATTTTAAACAATTTTGTCTACTAATTGTATTAAATACATCTCTCAAACTTTGTTCCAATTTATATTTGTGGAACTTATATCTGCTTTTAACTAAAAAGTAAAACAATTAAATAAATACAAGAAGGAACCAAATACATAAATATAAAAACCCGTTTTATTTGCATTTCTCTTTCTTTAATATCGAGTCACACTCGACAAAAAAGTATGAATGTCTATTTCACTCCCGTTTGTTGCAAATCAAGTAAAAAAAAATTATTTTCAATAAAGATCCGCTGTCTACCTATGACTAGACATATGTATATATTCCCGAACCTTGGTCAGAGCTCCTAAGCCATCCTCCCAATCGTAGTCGCGATAAGGATCCGTGGGATAAGTTTCCGTCGGTGTTCTATCTCCATGGCGAAATACCTGTCGCAAACGATTAAATCGAGACCAATGAATGGAAAGAACTGAGAGCGATGACGAATACCGGACAGCGAATAGAATTACGTTTCGGATAGGATCGGTTTGGATCGGATAGGATCGTTGGAATATACTTACGAATATCGTTTGACGTATCAACGAATTGTTAGAACGTGCATCGTGACTGGCCGCGAATGCCGTGTACGCGAACAGCGTGGAACCAATTCCAATACCGAGAATGATAACTGTCACGCGAACATCCATTTTACCACTCTGTCGATCACGGCAACGTGATCCACGAACAGCTCCGTTATCCATATCTCGTCTTATCGCGAGGCAAAACCGAAAAACAGCTTCCGATCGAGATGTTCTCCCACTTCTGATCTACTAACGAACCGCGTTGCCGTATTTATGTATTTTCTATGTGTACCACAGAGTATAAAAGATAACAACTATACGCATATGTACACATAAGAATACTATATGAACGGTGTGTAAATACACGCCTTCCTTTTATTCCGATTTCTTTCCGTACCGTGCATCGTGTCGCATCGTGTCGCGTCGGTATATAGTGGTCATGTGGTCATAAACCAAACGAGTGATACGTGCAACGCAGCCACTTCGTTCGCGGCTCTTCGTTCAACCGTTACCTACCGAGTTTAACGAGCTTCACGTATGCTGGATATCGCACACTTACGCGTGTACGTATATGTACCAGTTTCAGCGGTGCGTATTGCGAATGCAGTACCGGCGTTAGTCTAGGGCGCAATCGGGCGATCCGCCGAGAAGCTTTTAATTTAAACTCCTGTTATCTGTAAAGTCCGTAGTTCAATCCAACTTCTTGTTCAAAAAGATACAAAATGTGAACAAATACAAAGCAAAAAAGGAGTTGCAAAACTTACAGTGTCTACGTCGTTAGCTCTGGACGAAGCTAAGGAAATTTCGAAAAATTCTTGCGTTCATTCAATTTCGCTGCTAATTCATTTTCATTTCCTTTGGGAGCCATGGTAATCTCGCCCGGTGCTGAAACCGGCACTGTGAAACGTGAACGGGACGGACGGGCGAACATTCGATAATGTTTCAAGTTTCAACCAGTGATCATCGAACGGCGTCCAGTGTCAATTGTTCGGCGAGACAATGAACAAATGAACGAGTTGTCGGCAGAGATGAGATTTACGGGGTGCTACTTACACGCATGTGCGACGATTCTAGCGTCAGTTAAGTACGAAGATCGGGAACCTTGGCCGCCCCGCTAATTTTGCAAAAGGCTATAGCCGGGTTGTGGGGTGAAATTCGCCCCCGGCGGTAATTCAGTCGAACTTGTGGCATTCGATAGCCTATCCAAAAAGACCCGGCTGTGCCAAGTTTCAGCCCCCTATCTCATATGTAAAGGTAATTATTGAAGAAAAACGAAAAACCAGTTTTTGGCCCATTTTCCCCATTTATTGATAATTTAAAATTTTGAAAAAAATCTGACATATTTCGGATAATAAGACTCATATTCGGTATTATTTTCAGATTTTTTAGTTGCAAACCATGGCTTTAGTCTATGAAAAAAAAAAAACAAATCGAAAAAATGTAATTTCATATAAAAGTTGATTCCGTACCACTTTTATATTAATTTAGTAATGAGATATTTTGAAAATTATTGTGCTCATTTTTTCAGATTTTTTTTAGGGGTGCAACAATGTTGAAAAAAATAAAAAGCACTTTTTTCGGCGTTTTTCCTAAGTTACACTTATTTTTTTCGATTCCAAAAAATATATTGTGATATTAAGCATTCTTATGTTCAGAGAAACAATGTCCATATTTTAAAAATTGCGTAGTACAAAAAACAAACAAACACTATGTACGATATATTCAAATAATTCGAAGGTAATTCCAACAGCGCCGGTTGGTGCAGCGGCTATGGTCTCCGACTGCGGAGCCCTAAAAAAAATCTGAAAAAAATTTTGCATAATATTCAAAATATCTCATTGCTAAATTAATATAAAAGTGGTACAGAATCAACTTTTATATGAAATCTACATTTTTTCGATTTTTTCAAAAATTTGAAAATGATACCGAATATGAGACTTAGTATCCGAAATATGTCAAATTTTTTTCAGAATTTTAAATTATCAATAAATGGGGAAAATGGGCCAAAAACTGGTTTTTCGTTTTTCTTCAATAACTACCTTTACAGATGAGATAGGGGGCTGAAACTTGGCACAGCCGGGTCTTTTTGGATAGGCTATCGAATGCCACAAGTTCGACTGAAATACCGCCGGGGGCGAATTTCACCCCAAAACCAGGCTATAGCCTTTATTATGATTTCATTTTGAAAAATGAATCTCGCAGCTCACTGTTTTTTCGCGCCTCGTGTCGTAACGGTGGTAATGGACTCCGCTAGACGTTCCCGCTAATAATAATCCCCCACTATTTTCCCTCCAATAATGGTTAATGGTTAATTCTTCTCTTTATAAAATTTTACATAAAGATGGCGTTGCAGAGCCTGAGCTGTATTTGCCCAATACAAACCGGTCCTTATTCCCCTCCAATAGTTCCCCACAAACTTCGGACGCAGGTACGTTCCTGCCAAAACTCGTGCACGCGCGTGAAAAGCGCCCCGTATCTCATCTCTGGTTGTCGGGTGAAAGAACGCGCTTCTTGGTGCAAGAATCTTCCTGTATATTCATTATAATAGGATATCGTATGTAAAAAGAAACTCGAGTCGCACTTTCTTGCACGACTGCTAGATTCTGGATAACGTGTGATATTATTGCGGTATCGTTCGTCGAAAAATCAATCTCGCCGGGGACACTGCGCAAACACTAAATTCAAGAATGTTTCGATCGGTGTAAATAACGGTGTAAAAGAAATTCAATGGAAACTGCAGCTCGCCTGCAGTACCACCGACAAGCATCACACGAAAAACAGACGCGTCACGCCACGCGCGGCCATTTACTGTACCATGTTTCATCGTCGACGTCACGAGATTTCAGCCCGTTGCTACACTAGGTAGTTTCGAATTTAGTTTCTGTTGTAAATCACTCTTTCGAAATTATAGTCGGTGGGAACGGCTGAGACGCATCTCGCTGCTAACTAATAACGAATCAAATTCTTTTTACAGGAACGCTGATAAATAATGATCGCGTGGTTGTCGAAAATATGAATCGATCGATAAAGAGATCCAGGTTATAATATACACCGTTTATTCGCCAACATCGACAAGTTTTAAGAATTATAAGAGAGGCAGAGGTGAAACGAAACGTATAAGAACGCGCACAGCGCAACTCGTGTCTTTCAATTAACCGTAACGATCGTTAGCTTCGCACTCGTTTGTTTGTCCGTTCGGAAGAGAAACCGAACAGTGGGTGCATGACATTTGCATTCGTGTTCGCAACAACACCGCGTATATACTATGTATAATCTATATGCAGGTATACGCCGCGTGAAACAATACGCAATAACGTAGGAAAGGCTTTTCCCGATACAGAGGGAAAAACCGATCTAAAGTATAATCGAAAACGAATGGCACATGCGAACGTTATGTCCAGCAACGTCGGATGTCGCGTAACGTTCACCGTGATCACACACTCGGAGAGGGAATCAACAGGTATGCGCTACTTGCGTCGCTCGAATAGATGAAGGATAGTGGAGGAATATATTCAAACGTATATTTAAATTGCAATTAAACATTTAATTTTCATGTTGAACCGGACACGTCGATTTTACAACGAAAGCGATGGGAGACGCGGTGCGATGTGCAATGTGCGATGCGTGATGGCGCTCCCAATGGAAACGAAGCACACGGTTTGTGGTGTTTTGCCACATGGTGCATTATGCACACACACACACACACATACACACACTTTTTTCTCTTTCTCTCGCTCTTTCTCATCCTTTCGGACACGTGCTAACATAAAAGGGTTTCTTTGGTACGATAATGACTAGAATTCAGAAGCAATAAACGTTCGAGAGAAATTGTGAGAATGGCGTGACACATTGCAAACGAGTTTCCAGTTACAACGGACCAGCGCGCGCAAGGGGGATCTAACACGAAAGGTTGCTCGCATCCCGAATTAGAGAATCTATGCTAGGCCGGAGGACAAGAATGGGTTACGATCGAGAACAATACGCATTGAGATGCGCAGGAGACTTACAAGAGTTGCGGGTTGCAGTATGGAGCGTACTCGCGCATACACGTCCATAAACGAGCAAAGACAAACAGTTTACGAGGTACGAACGAACAAACGAACGAACGAACACGAGCGAACATTTACAAATATCGGGGTGTATGTATTTAGATCATGGTTTCGATTTAAGGTTGTTCGGAACGACGTCGTCGACCGGGTCCTCCAGCGTAATTCGCAGCCGCCAATCCCATCAAATGTTTTGCTGCTTGCGAGCCGCTGAAACCGCGGCTCAAACCCAGGTCCAGTCCTCGTTTACTGCTGAAAAATAATTCGTCGATTAGATCGATCGAGAATATCGGTTTCCTTCTCACTTACTTTTCCATTTCTGGATTGCGCATTATTGTGCGCTCTAATCGTTCGTAGAGATCTAGGAGGGCTTCCGGATCTTCTATATTTTGGTGGGCCCAGTAAGCTTGTTGCCTGTCAAATTGAAACGATTCCAACCTTGAAAAATTCACCGAGTCTTCCAACAATTAATTTTGTTCCTTCCGTTGCATTCTCTTATTAAGGTGTTCCGAGCTTTACGAGGAACCGATACAGCGCGCAGCCAATCTATTACCGATCGTTCGGAAAATGGACTGTCGTTTCACGAATTGAACGAGACTAGACTCGAAGAAACATCTTAGCTGCGTTTGCGAGACGATCGAATCTGTAACTCCTCCTCGCATTGGTATGCACGATTCTAGTAACGACAAGTCGTAACAATACCACTCTTTACTTTTCTCGGATAGGAGGAACCAGTTCTCATTAAACGACGGCTCGTCAAATGAAACTGGGTTAAACTTTCTGACGCAGCCAGATGCGTCTTCGCGTCCACTTGCGCCTATACTCCGTACGTGTCCCTTCTTCTACTATTTCACGGTCTATCGCTGTCTTATTACATTCCCGTTTCATCTTGCTACGAGTAACATATGTGTGCACATGCTACGTGGACTTCGTGGAACTTTTTCAGTACTCGAGCCTATCAGAAATTCCGACACCGTTTATTAGAAACGTTTTTCATATAAAACCGCGTTGACCGCGAACAACGCGTAAATCTTCCCGATCACTTGGTCGACTACAAACATGAAAACCGGAAAAACTTACGGCGCAGCTTTTGTTGACGAAACTACAATCGTAACGATTGTCACTATCAAATATATACAGAACGCATTCGATCCTTGGGTTTTCATCTTAGGCAGCGTATCTTCTCTGGAAATCGGACAAAATTTATTTATTTAGTAGTATTACCTTGTCACGGACAATTAACTACTGAACCTTCATCCGTTCCTCGTGTCAATTTGACGCAGTTTTCCCCGAAGTAAGTTGTATTGTTTTGTTATTTGTAGGTAAATTTTTCCGACACTTTGTGTGACTTCTATTTTTTTTAATGCGAAGCACAACCGGAAAACGTAAGATGTAAATGTTAATTCATCAAATTGACTAAAAAAACATTGAATTTTTTTCTATTTTAACAGACATTCAGTTCGTGAAATGAGGGACGGATGAGGGTTAATGACGAGAAAAAGTGCTAACTGTGCAAGTTCATCGCTGTAGTCTAATAATTGTAACATTTTCGAAAGATCGAAAAAGAAGAAATGAAAGAAGGTGCAGGAAGTAGAATAAGCGAAAAAGATTGCACGGAATACTGTCTCATTCGGAATACATATTGTTTCAGAATACTAGAAGAGCGGCAACGTGTACTCGTGTTCGAGCAAGAGCGACTAACAAACTATTGAAGCCACGATTCAGAACGGCGAGGTTGCAAGCTTCGGCCGAGGTTGTGCAACGAGATGCAACGCCCTTTAATATCGGACAACTCTCGTTCAAAATGCGTTAATTTTCGTGCGACCGTCGTCGGCTAACTGTTTGATTATTATCAATCGCGATCGAAACAACAGCGAACGATTTCATCGCAGGCTGCGGATTACAGCGACGCCTTTCAGTTTGCTATCGGTTTCGATATTCGTTGAATTAGCGTTTTATTGGTGCGGCAATCACGAGTCGCTTTGAGCGTACCGATTCGCCGTAACACGGAATAATTGGATTCGTCGTTTTCGTTACGTTGAAGGGTACTTCCTGACGCGCGTTGGACTTGATTTCGTCAAGGACGATGAAAGCGAGGTTGATCATGTTCGAAATTCTTACTAGAAATGTTTGAAAACGTTTTGTCGAAACGCCGAATTCTTTTTTTTTTCGTCAATTTGCAAGATGTCGACTACCAGTTCCTCTAACCGTTTGGTTATTATTCAGTAATTTGCGTTTTCCATGTCCCATCTTCCGTTTACCGTAGCCCGTTTCTCATTTCCTTTCTTCCGACCCGGTTTCTCGCGTATGGATGTTATTCCGACTGAAACACTGATTCGTTTAAAAGGGCACGAAGGCGCGTCAAATTCGAATCCGATGAAGCAGCTGCGTCGCTATCCGACTCTCGCATTTTTCTTCGGGTACAGAGACACGCACTTGTTGCGCGTGTCCGTTCGAACCATCGCGGTGGATAAATCGTTGAATCACGATAAAATGTTAAACTGAACGGTGATCGAAAGAGGGCGAGGGAAAGAGAGAGAGAAGTTTGAATGAAAGCGCAAGAGCAGGAATTCGGTGAAATTCCGGGCATAAGTTCGTCCGTGGAAGAATTCATCTCTTCAATTATTCCGGAGTAAAAGTTCCCTCTCTTGGGAAAATCTTCTTTGAAAATCGTATCGTGTTGCGGACGTAAGCTCTCAGTTTGTTGGTATGTAGGAAATAGAGGTAAACGCTGTCGGTCGAGCGAAAGGTTACGGTTGCGAAGTATTTCTCGAGAAACGGGCGAATTCGGGTCGAGTTTACGCGACTTTTAGCGGTCGAGTAGCAATTCCGTTTTCCTGATCGAAGAGATAAAACGGCTACCTCGGTGTTTACTTAATAACAACAAAGCTTTTGCGCGTAATCCTTTTTCTGTTGCGGAACCGACGCGCGACAACTTGGCGGCCGGGGTGGCTCGGTTGTGTCGCGAACGCGAAAGAAAATCACTGGTCTCTGTACGTGGATGAATTAACAGACGAACAGACGCATTAAGGTCCTTACATACACGTCCGGCATCTGACAAAATATTGTTACCCAGCTTTAAGTGAGGCCGTCCACAACCGGCAATGTCTGTTCGATTTTCATACTTTTCCTTCGAGTCGGACAGGCCATAACTCACGAGAAAAAAGGTTTCTATTGGCTTTACGACTCTTTACGTGAAGTAAAAAGTTATATAATATTTATATATTTATTTATAAAATTGAAATTTTATGTAATTATATTAAGATTATTCGGAAGAATTATTTTAAGAGGAGTGTGTTTACGTCAAATAGATATAAAAAATTTAATAGCTTATTCATCAGTACTTCGTATAGGAGTATTAATTAGAAGAGTAATAACTTTTTTTTAAAGTAATATACTACTACTAGCTTTTCGTAGCTCTCCTTTACATCATGGTAATAAGATACGTTCCTTCTCAAATTGCCTAAAAAATCAGCCGGACATATATGGATACCGAAAAACGTCGACCGATGCGGGCCGGATATGTATGTAGCGACCTTTAGGCTGAGATCACAGTAGATCCGATGTCCAACGTTCTGTCTCTTTTTCACACGCTCGAAAGAAGAGACAGAAGCGTCGGTCGAATCGTCCGGCATCGGATCCACTATGATCGCAGCCTTTCGGATTTGAGATTCGAAAAAGGAGAGTATTCGACACTCTACATACGTCCGTTGTTTTAACGTGTGGCGACCGTACGGTATCGGGATTGCGGTCTGAAATATTATGAATACTAAAATTACTGAAATACTAAACCGTAGTATTTACCGCACGGTTGCTGCACGTTAGAAAAATGGATGTGTGTAGTAGAGCCTAAGGGTGGTTGCGGCACGCGTGCGATGTCACGACTCGACGTAGTGTTTCGACGACCGGTCCAACACACCGCTTTCAAACTGCAAGTAATCGCGGTTCTATAATTGCTCGCGCCGAGTGATAAAAATCATAATATGAGAAAATGAATCGTTTTGACTGAACTGACTTTTAGGTGCAATCTCTCTAATATGGAGTTCCATTCGACGCTGATGTTGAAGGTAGTGTGACCGACGCGATGCAATATAGGAGATAGACGGGGATGAGTGGTATAGTAGATTTGTAAAACCAAGTCCAATTTCTTGGCCACGAGGCCGAAATTAAATATATTATTATTATTATTATTATTATAGGCGATAGACGTAGGGGTGAAGTTGACACGTTGGACCGAACGAGTTCGAGGAAAGGTTGGACAGCTTTCAAACTGCAATTAATCGTGGTTCTATAATGGCTCGCATCGAGAGATAAAAATCGGTGATCGATATAGACCAGAATGGTGCATCACACCATAATATGAGAAAATGAATCGTTTTGACTAAACTGACTTTTAGGTCCAATCTAATATGGAGTTCCATTCGACGCTAATGTTGAAGCTAGTGCGACCGACGTAATGCAATACAGGAGGTAGACGTAGGCGTGAAGTAGACACGCTGGACCGAACGCGTTCGAGGAAAGGTTCGCGAAGGACTACGAGGAATTCAACGAGCAAAAGAACGAGGATTCGATACACATAAGCCGATATTGGCACCGTGTTGCTTCACCCGGTAACGAATGTGCTCGACTCTCTGGCCTGGCTCCATCGGTTTCACTATTCGGAAATGTTCTGTATCGAGCGTAACCGCGTGTCGGCGGAACGGCTAATTGTTTCGTCGCGAAACGGATGGAACGGACGTGTCGTGAATCGTTCTTGTCAAAATCGACAGAGAGCTTCTTGCGACCGCTGTTCAGCGCGCCACGTTTTCTTTTGTTTCGTTTCGTTTTTGTCTCGTTTGCGCTTCGTTTCCAGTTTATTGAAATCGATCGGAGTTACATCCAGCGCAAATTAATACCTCGAGTGTTCGCATGCAACCGCGCGTACGAATACGCGGAAAGGATTTCTCCGAGAATTTAATGATCCTCGAACATCAACGAGATATCGTTTCGCGGCGCGGAATCGATCGGTCGGTTTTGTCAGAATAAACAGCAATTGTTCCTTGCGTGAACCAGTTTACGAGATAGATTGAATAAATAGGTTAAAGAATCGTGTATGTAGGACGACGCGACTTACCTTATTTGTTCGTGGGATGTTGAATTTCGACAGACTATGTGCCTCAACGAAGGGAGTTGCAGCTCTGCGAATCTGAACCCTTCGTTGTCGGTTTATATAAGCCCGCGACTTTGCGGCACTCGCTTCATCCCTATCCCCACCCTGTTGTATCTAAACATCCTCGTCCAATCGAATGGACTGGTGTTCTACCCCATCCAAGCTTCCTACCACCAACCCCCTTGTATCGTCCCGGTAACCACCAACGAGCGTGACGCGAACTCGGCCGTACCCGGAGCCGTCGCCGTCGCGGTCGCCGTCTCTGCCTGACGTTGTCGCCATCCTCATCCTCGTCGTCCTCGTCGTCTTCGTACACTCGAGATCCCAATCGGAATCGAAATCGCACTGATCAGACATTCGAACCTAGACAAGTACATATTCACATTTTTCGTTGACGCGTGTAATACGGACCGCGTCGGATTAGATAGCAACCGAGAATCGTGGTAGTTGGCTGTTATCCGTGCGACGCGTATCGCTGTTTCATTGTCGAAAGTTCGAACGACTTTTCGTTTTAGATGTCACTCTGTTTCATTGTTTGCGTTTATTTCGTTGAAACAAAAGCAACTCTGACTCCGATCACGCAGAAGAATACGGTCGAATTCAAGTCGATAGAGGAGAAGGCCGAACGCGTGGCTGCAAGTGAAAGAACGTTTAAAGAAAAAACAAGAGAGGAACGATCGGTTATTAGTCACGTTTGATTCATCGGAATTTCTAGGGACACGTAGCCGCGATTGAACGAAGCGGGTTCCATTAGGCGTGCAAACGTGGCTCGTGCTTGCGTTCACGTGGTAACCGCCGGACAAGTTCCCTTGGCCAAGATACTCGCGAGTACTCGCCCGTTTCTTCTATTTGTACAAGCGTAGAAAATTGTAACAGAGCGATCGTTGTCGTTGCCGTCGTCTCCGTTGTCTATGTCGACATTCGGCTCTATATAACAGCGTGACTTCGAGAACTGTTAAAATGAACAGATATCGATCAACCAATCAAAATTACTGTTTATCTATATGTACGACATTTCACGCTTTTATATTTTTGAGGCTGACACGTCGTCTCAGTCACATATCTGCCACCATGTAGTCAACATTGCCTTTCGGTATTTCTTAGTGTTTGTTCTATGTTTTTTTCTATATGTTCTATAAGTTTGTCAATTCTGTTTATTGATCTAGCTGTGTTTTTAATTTTATTTGCCATATTATAATTCTTTTGTTTTTCTTTTAGACGCAATATATGGGGATCCTACATAGGGATCGAAACGTCAAGATACATGTTTAAATAATTGCACATATGCTGTTTGTGTTAAACTGATCGAACCTGCGCCGAAATCATAAATTCATATTCACTTTCCGAGAAACAAACTTCATCTTTACCAGAACTGTTAACGTTCTATCGGCCCGATCTCTACGATAAAAGAGAGAAAAGAAATGTCAACGAGGATTACATATTATATTTCGATCTATCTCGATTTCGATAGACATAATTGTAACACTGCTACCAATGACAAATACTACCCAAGTAGCGCCGTACATCCGACGTCCGTTGCGTACGTTCCTAGGACGTCCGATGGATTTAAATTTCGGACATTTTTTTTCTGGGACAAATCTCGGGCATATTTCTGACGTATCTCGGACATCCCTGGGAAATAAGAAGGTCTGATGCGGACGTACTTTGGACATCTATCGGACATCGAGTACTACCTGGGTATTTGCTCTCGGGATCGGTAAGTGTCGGAATTTTCACTTCGAACTTGAACGTCGACTTTCCATATCCAATTTACCGCAGCGTCGTCGTCGAATCGTCCTTTCCGCCCTCACTGCTCGTAGCCTCGCCCATTTTTTGTCGGAATCGTTTGCAAGATCTCGAAAGACCGCCGCTATGCTACCGCTTAACGTGGCGCCTACGAAGTTTCCCCTATCTCGAAGCTGCGTCTACCATTGTCGGCATGCAAATCACCTAATAGCCCATTTTAATAATGTCCATGAAATGGCGGTGGTCTCACGAGACAAATAGCCGTATCGTACATAACTCGCTATAAACGACCGTATAAACCAACAGGCCGACCGGTCTAAACGGTCTAAACGGTCTAAGCGATCTAAGCGATCTAAGCGGGTCTAACTAAGAGATCTAAGCGGTCACAGTGCCGGCAGTGGGACACGCGATACATGGACGGGGATACACGTGTCGCGTCACACCGCGTCGATCGAACAAGTGTCGCATCTACGCCACCCGGTCTCGCGGTTCCCGAGTCATGGTTAAGGGACATTCGGATGCCCGTACGCTTCTCGTAAGCTGTGCAAAATACAAGTAGAATCGATTATTTGAGCAAGGACGACAGGAATATCGTAAAACGATGGATGTCGCAGAAAGCAGAGCGGCGGAAATTCGAGGAAACGATGGGGCAAAACGAAGGGGAGGAAAGACGGAGCAAGAATCGAGCAAGAGCGTTGTCTGCTCGGCCGGCGAACCTATTAATCGCTTCCGATTTTTTAAATTGATTGAGACGACGGTGTTCACGGTCGCGTCCCTGTTAATCTCGTGAAATCGGTCGATTTATCGGTTCTCGATTTATCCGTTGCGTCAGCAACGGTTGCTACTTAAGGGGCAAGGGATAGCACGTGACATAACTAGAAAGTAACTAGAATCTTACTAGATTTTGTATCGAAACATGGGTTTGCGGGCTGTCGCTTTTTTTACCTTATACGAGCATATTTTGAGCTGCACAAGAGTTCATTTGACAGAGGAAGGTTAGGCTTTTTTTTATTTATACATTTTATTTATATATTTTACTTATACATTTTACTTATACATTTTATTTATACATTTTATTTATACATACATTTATACATTATACATAGAGGAAGGTTAACTGCACCACGCTGTGCCCCACCATACGAGTGAAAAATGTCTATTTGTGACAGAAAAATAAGTCCAAAGTAGAGCAAACATCGAGAAAAACACCAGCAGATTCCGATGTATTTTTCTGTCACAAATAGACATTTTTGACTCGTATGATGGGCCACATCGCAGTTGCTTTTTAAAATTTTGTAAAGACTCGATACAAAAATCAATACGATTATAGATAGTGCTTAAGTCTGCAATAATGCGATTCATTGGATTAATTAATCTAGCTATAGATCTCAATACATGTTCAGGTACATAGAAATTAATTTGCGCAAGTAGAGAGGGACAATTAATACGTTATTTATGATTAATCATTAGTTTTAATAAAGTAATAATCAGTAACTAACAATTAGCCACAGCTGTGATCAACCAGTGCCATGTGGCCATGAATAACTAATCAAAAATGTCTATTTGTGACATAAAAATACATCGGAATCTGCTGGTGTTTTTCTCGATGTTTGCTCTAGTTTGGACTTATTTTTCTGTCACAAGTAGACATTTTTGACTCGTATAATGGGCCACAGCGTGATGAAGTTGATCTTCTTCTATCAAATGAATGTATAAGGTAAAATGTATAAGGTTGAATAACGCCAGTTATCTAGTAAGATTCTAGTTACTTTCTAGTTATGTCACGTGCTGTCCCTTGCATCTTAATTATTATTATTATTTATTATAGACTTGCAGAAGCCCTTTTTACATAAGTATTTACAAAGTAAAGAAAAAAAAGAGGAGGATACAAGACTGCTTATTTAATAAGAAAGAAGGGACATGCGCACAAAGACAAAGAGAAAAAAAAACAAAATACTGTTGGTACAATCGATAGGTATTATCATATAATGCTGCATAGTTGCATTTTAAAATTTTCCAAAGATTCAATGAAAAAATCAATACTGTTATAAATAGTGCGTGATTTTGCTATAATGCGATTCATTGGATTAATTAATCCATAAGTAGATTTCGCTTTAAGTGTTTGAAAACCCGCTCTTGTTCTCAGTTCACGTTCCGGTACGTAAAAATTGATTTGCGCAAGTAGAGAAGAACAATCAATATGATTATTAATTAAATTAAAAATAAAGCTCTGGTCGGATAGTATTCTTCGAGCGGATAATGGTTCAAGGTTCATTGTAGTTATTATTTAATTAAGGAAAACTTAGGGGTTTGTCTATGGAATACGAAGACAATCACAGGGGTGATCCGTGAGATTTGTGAGAAAAATATTCTTGATCGCGACGGAATCGAATTTCTTACGACGATTCTGTTCTTGCCGTCAATAATACGCGTGTAGGCGTGCGTTGTAGCCACGCAGTGTCGAAACGACGCGCGTCACGTCGTGTCAGGAAAAATGATACCGTTAGACGCTTAAGCGAAATACCACCGTCGGTTTTATGGAATATTTGTCGAGCCGTAAACTGGAAATCAATCTGTTACGGGTGGTACAGTCGTCGATACGTTTATTCGCAATCTTTTGAATCGACGTGACGAGACGCGACACGCGCGCCAGCGACGAGGTGCGTTATATCTACTACCAGTTAGAGTCGAATTTCGTTGCTGGGTCGAGAACATGTTTTATCGATATTGGCATCGATATCGAGGATTTCGATGTGTTAACGATTCCCTTGCGGGAACAGTTGGACGCCAGTTTGAGCGATCGAGACCGATTCCTCGTGAAATCAGTTACGTCGTAGTTCCTCGGTTCCGGTTGAGTCTCCGAGGCAGTACGTCCCCCGGGGAGACGGTAAACGGGCCACCGATTTTCCAGATCTACCGAGCAGAAACTAATCAGTTAGAAATTTCCGAGTGGCCAGAGTTTGCTGTCCGATTAATTCAATTTTTTGCTACGTCCTATATCGGAATTTCCATTTATTCTTTTTCCACGTTGCTCGTTAATCGTAAGCGTCGTGTTACGTGTTACACCCTCCAGTTGGCGCATACGCGTTTTCGAAGAACGGGTGCGGTGCATCCGCGTGGCATTCCCGTCTTGTAATTAGGATTTATCGTTTTTGTACTCGATCGAGTGTGGACGATCTTACGCGGTCGAACGGAAGGGAAATCGAGTAGGTGCTCACCTATCTCGTAACTAACGCGAATCGAACGTTAACGTTCGCTGTCTGGAAAGGTAGCGTCGTCGTTGTTGTTGTTGCGTATGTACAGCTTTTGATAAACTGGTCTCGAGCTGAACAGCGTCGACGTATTGGCAGACACGCGCACGCTCTGCCACGACCTCAAGAAGTAGAAAAAAATCAATCGTTAAAATGCTCGTTATTCGATGGAAACGCGACTGTTCGCTAAAACGCGACCACTGCCTTTTACCTTCGATAATGAATCTCGATTGGGTAACCGGCGAATATACGTGGTCCGAATGAACCTTTCGACGCGCAAATTTTTTCTCCTACAAATCGTGTTTGCCTACTAGCGACGTTTATTTCACGGTTTTTCGATAATCGAGTTCGCGTAAAATGTCGACCCATTTGTAATCTGCTTACGAGCTCGAGGAACAACTCGGGGAGCATCGAGAGGAAATAAAAAAGGCATCCGACGATAGAGATTGGCCACGGTATTTGCTATTCGGTGAAAAAAGGGCATCACGCCGCGCAGTCGCGAAAGAATGTACGAGAACATTTTCAGCGTTGGTACCGTATCCTCCAGCGATGAGTAGAAATTTACATTCCCGAGCGACGGTATGCGTTCGAAGGCGTACCGACGGCGCAGCGGGTCGGGACAAGAGGGAGCGCGTTCTTTAAACTCGAAAAGAGAAAAATTTTATAGTTTATTATATATATATTATATATATATTATATATATACATTATTATATATATATTATTATTATTATTATTTATATTATTATATATACATTATTATTTATATATTATATATATATATATATAAATATTATTATATATGGTTTATAGCAGTATCGAATATTGATCGAACGTGGTCGAACGAGTTTCTTTTATCGGCGAACTGAACGCGGCTCTATCGATCGCAATACAAGGAAAGATTCGCATTATCGACGCCATGAGACGCGGGAAAATTTTGAAATTTAAACCCTTCGGAACTTATGTTTCTCATTGTTTGATAATTGGAATTTTAATTGTTTGACGCGTTCCATGCATTTCGCGGCACTCGCAGGTTTCCTGCGTTGCAGCGTGTTGTTTTTGAAAAGCAAAAAGTTGCATGGCGGTATCGGGGTACCCGCAGCCACAGCTGTCCTTGCAACGATCGGCGAGATCGTTAGTGAATCATTCGGAATATCGAATCTAGCGATTTCGGAGGCTACGTGGAATGTTTGACGCTGTGGTCCTCGAGCGCTCGATACGATTGTTCCATTCAAATTTCGTATGAAAGGGTCGGTTCGTCGACGCAGGCTCGGGGCGAAGCAAGGCGGGATGGTTGAACCGCTGCGCTCTTTACGGTTACTCGCGCAGGTGTATCATCGTCGGCAGCCCGCACCTGTCCCATCTTTCGTATAAACCAATAAAATGAACGTTCCATCCGGTCTCCTGCACTTGAGCGCCAAGAAATTAGTCTTATTTAAAATATTTGTCGGCGTTCACGCGTTAGCCGCAACTGTGCTGGAAAATGTGCGAACGACAAATAGACCCTAGTAGCACAAAATATTGTGTACACATTCATATAATATTAAAAAGAGATTGAATCTCTTTTTAATATTTAAATATACATACAATAATTATTTTATATTAAGTAACAAATATTTCTTTTTAAATATGAAGGGAATATCTATTTCATGTTACGAGAAAAATATTTTTTTCTAACTATTACATGGATCTTTATTTAATATTAGCAATAGAATATTTTTTCCTAATGTACAGATAGTATTTATTTCATATTATGAAAAATATATATTTTTCTCATTATAAAACAAATCTTTATTTAATATTAGAAACAGAATATTTCTTTTTAAATATGCAGGAAATATCTATTTGATTTTATGAGAAAAATACTTTTTTCTAAATATAAAATAAATCTTTATCTAATATTAGAAATAGAATATTTTTTCCTAATGTACAGATAATATTTATTTTATATTAAGAAAAAAATATTTTTTTCTTATTATAAAATAAATCTTTATGTAATATCAGAAATTATATAATATAATATAATATAAAATTTCTTAATTGTAATAAGGTCCTTTCGAAGATAAAATGGAATATTTCCTCAAGCATTGCACAGAAAGTAATAGATATTCATAGTTTCTAATTCTTGTTATAACTTTTTCTAAAATTTGAAAATTTTATTCAATGTTATTTAAATATTGAATTTATATTTTTCAAATATTCGATTCACATTTACTTTATATTTGTTTAAATATCTAGTTTACATTCTCTGAATGTTTAGTTTATATTTTTTAAACATTCAATTTATATTTCTTGTACATGTATACAATATTCAAATCCAATATTTTTCTCATATGAAAAAACGTGGCTTAAAAAATAGTTTTCCAATATTTTTGTGCTACTAGGGGACTACGCGGATACAGATACGAACAGGTGCATCATGGATAAATTTCGAGTTGATTTCCGCGTGGTTGCCGTGAATTAAAAAATTCTCTTGATTCTGTTCGCGTTTCTTCTTTGCTTGTTCCAGCAACTAGTTATCCAGTCAGCTAGTTACCTACCAACCTACCTACCTACCTACCTAGCCGGTTATCTGTCTATCTAGCTACCCACCTATCTATCTACCTACCTACCTACCTACCTACCTACCTGTGCCCACCTATCTAGCCAAGTCGCCACCGACCACTCCGTGTGTGCGTCCATCTACCCACTGTCAACTTCGCGTGCAATTCCGTCGAGTACACGACCGAGTCGGTAACGCGAGGTGAGCGTCGAATAGTAAACGATCGAGATGATTTTGGCGTATACGAGTTTGACGAGGATCCAGGATACATCGGGAATCGACGAGAGCAGTACTCGAGAATGGACGAGCAGGAAGAACGCTTAGCGTAGCTGGCGCGAAATAGCCGGATACGTAAAATCATTGTCCCTTGACTTCTGTACCGTGACGGAGCGCGTCTCGCCGTGGCGATTGCGAAAATTGTCTTGAAATCATCTCGCGATGTTTCTCTGAGAATCCAGGGGGAACGGAGTCGAAAACGTGCTGCTGGTTCTCAGTAGCGCGTTCGATGGCTCGATGTCGAAGATGCTTCCGTGTTGCGACGACGCACAGTGAGGAAACTTGACCTAACTCGATTCAAAAAGAAATAACTTCTGATAGAAATGAGGTAGAGCCCTAGTAGCACAAAATATTATATACACATTCATATAATATTAAAATAGGATTGAATCTCTTCTTAATATTTAAATATACATACAATATTTATTTTATATTAAGTAATAAATATTTCTATTTAAATATGCAGAAAATATCTATTTCATATTAGGAGAAAAATATTTTTTTCTAAATACAAAACAAAAAATAAATCTTTATATAATATTAGAAATAGAATATTTTTTCCTAACGTACAGATAATATTTATTTCGTATTATAATAAAAAAATTTTTTTCTTATTATAAAATAAATCTGTATGTAATATCAGAAATTATATAAAATTACATAATGTAATATAAAAATTTCTTAATTGTAATAAAATCCTTTCGAAGATAAAATGGAATATCCCTTAAGCAGTGCACAGAAAGTAATAGATATTCATAGTTTCTAATTCTTGTTATAACTTTTTCTAAAATTTGAAAATTTTATTGAATGTTATTTAAATATTGAATTTATATATTTTAAATATTCGATTCACATTTACTTTATATTTTTTAAATATCTAGTTTACATTCTCTGAATGTTTAGCTTATATTTTTTAAACATTCAATTTATATTTCTTGTATATGTATACAATATTCAGATCCAATATTTTTCTCATATGAAAAAATGTGGCTTAAAAAATATTTTTCCAATATTTCAAAAAAATATTTATCCAATATTTTTGTGCTACTAGGGAGTGATGAATTTTTTTTAATGAAAGCTGAATCCTTGCAGAGTATGGAAAAATAATATAATAGGGAGATTACGGTGCGAACGGTTTTCAACCTTGTCAAAATTCGTCAAACTTGTACAATTTCCAGAAAATCGTGTCTTTTCCAATATCACGCGTGGAACACAATTTTTTTTACATTCTATACATAATTTCCCGTAGATTTTTTCACGCTGATTTCAAATCTGGCCTCAACATTTGTCTACGACCTCATGATTAAAAAAAAAATGGAATTATAGTTACACAGTTAAATTTTTATTTTTTTAAGGTTAAAAACATTCGTACCATGATCTCCCTATTTTCCCCATATACTATAATGTTTCAGCTTTAATTTTAAAAAATTTCATCGCTCTATCTGATTTCTATCGGAAGTTCTTTGTAATGTCTTGGAAAATCAGTTAGTAGTCTGACTAATTGTTAGCCATAGCAAAATAGTCATTAGTCAAAACCCTTTGATTAGTTAATCACAGCTACATATGGCACTAGCCAGTCACAGCTCGAAGTAATCCTTAGTTATTGCTCACTAATTATTATTATTACTATTTATTATAGACGGACTGAAGCTTTTTACATAAGTGTGTACAATAAAAAAAGAGAAAGATAGAAGACTACTCGTCTAATACCAAAGAAGGGACATGTACAAAAACTAATAGTACAAACGATACGTGGTATAACGAGAAATATAGGTGATATCGGCGCAAAGGTTCGATCAGAAATTAAATTAAAACAATCGTGCTAGTTTGGTTAAACTTTCTACGTTTCGATCCCAATATGGATCCTTTTCAAGAAAGAGGAAACAACTGCGTCTGTAAATTTTTAAAGGAGTTTTCAATATGAAAGTACTGAAAAACAGATTTAAATATAAAATTCAAAATAACGGTAATGAATTACCAACCTGCTTTATGAAAAAATTGGAGACAGGAATATATGTAGAGACAGGATACATGGTATTATCCTATAATTCTACGTAGTTGCTTTTTAAAATTTTGTAAAGACTCAATAAAAAAATCAATACAATTATAGATAGTGCTTGAGTCTGCAATAATGCGATTCATTGGATTAATTATTCCAGCTCTAGATCTCAATACATGTTCAAGTACACAGAAATTAATTTACGAAAGTAGAGAGGGACAATCAATATGTTATTTATGATTAATCATTAGTTGTAATAAACTATTAAACAGTAACTAACAATTAGCCAGAGCTGTGATCAACTAGTGCCATGTAGCCATGAATAACTAATCAAAAAGTTTTAAATAATGACTACTCTACCATGACTAACAATCAATCAGGCCATTAGTCACTCCCAACAATTAGTTGATTTGTGTGCCCTACTCTGCCCGGGTAAAGGTATTAGTTCTAGTATATACCGAGTGTACCGAGTAGTGTGCGACTGACTACGGCAATTGGAGGAAGGAGGACAGTGTCAGAATTTCCGATACATATGCGAAATGTACCATTGCCCTGGTGCACGTTGTCTGCTGCCCGTTACCCGCTGCACGCTGTCCGCCACCCCCTGCCCCCAACCCGCTGGCCGCGCGTACATAGCAATACGCGTACACGCGAGCGGCGATACGACGACAGGTGAAGTACACAGCTGCTGTTGGACAGCTGGACCGATATCCGTTTCCACGTACATTCCATCGATAAGTTGTTCGCGGTCGTAAGATTCGATGCGTTGTGTCGTGTCGCTCCGACTTGCCTCGTGTTGCTTCGCCCTGCCTTGCACCGCCTCACCCCGCCTCACCCCGCCGCCGTGTCGCGCCTCGTATCGCATCGTCTAGTATCGACTCTTGGAGAGCCGGGCGATTGCCAATTCTAGCCCAATCATCGCACATACGAATGATCAACACTGCGCGCTGCTAAAATTTCTGTTTTCCTTGTTGGTTCACAACGTTTGTCGACTACGTCAGGTAAACGCGACGAACAGTGTGATATTTCGATCATTTAGGGCAATTCAATTCTTAACGATGTTCTTTCCTTTTTGGTCGTCGTTTAACAGACCAGCGTGTACAATCATAAATAATTACAGCTCGACAAACTTGAGCAAATTTTGAGAATTTGATTAGTGAAAACCGTCGCAAAGTTTCTTTGAAATAGTTTTATTCGACTAAAGTAAACTTGAAAAAAGAAACAATTTTTACACTTATGTGTAACCTTGATAAAAAATTGTGTTTCTTCTTCATTTCGAGTTTGCCTTCTTTTTATTGCGATCATCGAATTAATTTATTATTATTGTTATTTATTTTATACGGACCGATGTCCTTTTATACAAAAGTATACAGTTTATACAAAATTCGTGTACTTCCCGGAAATGGGAGGTTCCTTGGGTCATTTGAAGCGACATTTTCCTTTACAAAAATGACGCCAGCGGCTTTGTTTAGGAGTTATTAACAAAAAACACGGACCAATCAGAGCGCGGCTACAGCGGATTGATTCTGGCTCGGCCAATGGCGCTGCCACGCTAAGCGGGACCTGTCGCTGAGTCGGACTCCGTTCGCTATAGCCGTACTCTGATTGGTCCGTGTTTTTCGTTAATAACTCCTAAACAAAGCCGCCGACGTCATTTTCGTAAAGGAAAATGTCGCTTCAAATGACCCAAGGATCCTCCCATTTCCGGGAAGTACACGAATTTTGGGACACCCTGTATAGTATAACTAATAGACAGAAAAACCTTAATCTTAAGTCTTAACCTACTAGTAGCACAAAAATATTGGATAAATATCTTTTTCAAATATTGTAAAAATATTTTGTAAGCCACACTTTTTCATATGAGATAAATATTGGATCTAACTATTAAAAGAAAAATATATAGGAAATATATAGAAAAATATAAGTTCAATATAGAATATATTTTTATATAGAAAAATATAAATTCAATATTTAAATGACCTTCAATTGAAAAGAATTGAATATGTATACAATATTTTGTGCTACTAATGTTATTGTTTATCAAATTAAAGATAAAATTCTGGTCGGAAACTGTTCTACGATCATATAATGTCTCAAGATTAACTGTGTTTAATATTATAGAGTAATTATGGTCAAGGATTTACATTGGGTTGTTAGTCTTATATGCGCAAAACCTGAAGAACTTAACGAGGCTTTTGGTGGTGAAAGAGTTTGACATGGCTGTCTTAAACGATCGAAAAATATCACACCGCGACGCCGAAAACGTGCAAGACACGAATGGTGCGATGAATGGCTCGAAACGGAAGAAAACACCTGCTCTGGTTCTTCGTTCGACCACATCCTTCCTTCGAGCAAAGTCTGAAGTTGGATGGCCGAGTCCGCACTGGTGGTTCGGTATCGGAGAGTCTCGAGAATTCCGACCAACCGATACGATTCGGTTACAGAATCGGCAGAGAGACTTCGTATGGGAGGCCGTACGTCGCGTCATGCGCGTTCGTTTCTGTAATAACGTGCGCACGAGTATGAATTAGTATGGAGACTGCGGGCCTCTCGAAAGCCTTCGAGACCGGATCGGTTTTCGTTCGGTTCCCACGGACGGGATACGTCTTCCGGCAGACATTCGAGCGTATCTTGTCGGTCTTTCGACGCTGCCCGATCCTCGCGCGGACATTCACGGACGATCTCTTCTGTTTACGATGGGGTCACTAGATCCGGCGCGTCACGTGATCACGAAATCGCGTGCGACCGAAGATTTCGATTTTCTCGTAATTTTTAGCAGAACAGAAGAGATACACATCAATCATTTGTAGCGCTGCAAGCGGGCTCACAAAATGCGAGCTGAGTCCGAGTCGAGTCGGGACTAGTTTGTGCGAGCCGAGCCGAGTAGTTCGCATCGTTGCGAGTAGTTCGCACCGATGCGAACTATCCGTCCCGTGCGAACCGTTCGCTTCGGGCGAGCACTCGCCTAGGTTTGCTCAATCCAGTCGAACTTATTTGGGCTCGCACCGAGCATGCGGTTCGTACGAAACGAACGCGAACGGCTTGCATCTTACACGAAGGAATCGAATATGTGTCAATTTTAATTAAAAGGAAATACCTTCATTTACATAAATAATCTACTAACTCGTCATATATAGTATCTAAATAAACATGCTTCCAAGGAATAATAAAATTGTGCAAGCTATTATTTAAATATATCTTTTTGCGTTTGCATAAAACCTTCTACACGTATAAATAATATCGTTCATCGTGTCAATTTTGCACAGAATTTACATACCCACTTCAACATTTGCAAATTCATAAAAGACTTCGAGATGAAAATCAGTCATGTCTACTTATTCACATAAATCTAGAAAATAGTTGTTATTGCATAACTATTTTCAATAAGAGGGTAATAGAAAATCTGAATTTACATTACTTAAAATATATAATCAATAAAACATCTCTAATAATTAGCATTATCAATATATTAATATTATGAAAATATCGACGTACCGCTCTTCCCGCTATGTATAACTCGCACCATGTCATATTACGCTTGAATATGAATTCATTTCGATTCGATTCCTTCGTGTAAGATGCAAGCCGTTCGCGTTCGTTTCTTACGAACCGCATGCTCGGTGCAAGCCCAGATAAGTTCGACTGGATTGAGCGAACCTTGGCAAGTTCTCGCCCGAAGCGAACGGTTCGCACGGGACGGATAGTTCGCACAAACGAGTCCCGACTCGACTCGACTCGAACTCGGCTCGCATTTTGTGAGCTCGCTTGTAGCCGTAGTTTTCATGACATATACACTGTCGAATAATTGAAATTGCCCTTGTATACGGAAAAAATATGAGTTTTCAGGGCGCCTGTGGCCTAGATTGATCTTTTATCTAGCGTTTTTGACTAATGAAACAACCTGTGATTTTGTTATTATCAAATAACACCGCTAATACCGTACCCTTGAATTTGTGCAGATTTTGAGCCCGGCCTGCAGGGCCTGAGTTCGGTTATTTTGCAAGTGATCTGCGCGCTCAAACTTGATCAGTGACCCTGCAGAAACTATGCCGACTCGGCCTAGATCAGCTCGAAGTGATGTTCGGCAGGGGCCGTGCAGGTTGGGCTCGGAGGCAGATGGTGCTGACTGGGTACGGTACTTTTCTTGGTTCGTCCAAATTGCTCGAAGCTTAATTACTGCAAAGTTTATACCCGGTCTAGTTATTGTTTGCAAAAGCATTAAATTTTTAATTTTTCACGGCTTCACGATACAGTGCATCACAATTTGATACGGTGCAACAATTGCCAGTTATTGAAACAAGGGTTTAAGGGGCGGTTTACTGTCTTTAGGTATAAGCGACCCTTGTAGGTAAGGAATTTTCCCGATTTTAACGGTCGCAGCTGCTTCAAAATTTTCTCAATATTGAACTTGCTATAGCTGTGTTAAAATTTATCCAAAGGGTCTAGCCGGATAAGCATGGGCCAGCGGCCCCCTGATTCTTGTCTTAAAACATAGTTTTATGTCTAAAAAAACATTGTGTAAAATTTCAAATGTCTACCCCCACCGATAGGGGAGATATTGGGGTGAATCCCCCGGCACTTAAATGCAATTTTCTCTAAAACGAGAAAAGATATCGACATGGGATAAACGGCAAACGAAAGATATAGATTTAGTCTATATTTCAGATTTTTTTCAGAATTTTTTGCTAATTATTTATACACAAACAAACAATTATTAATTTGTAATTATCATATAGATTAAAATGTTGTATATGTTTCTAATTTTGCGGAAATATAAATCTAGTTTTTATTATTTACGTCCATCTCGTTTCGTTACGCCCATCTTTTCTCGTTTTAGAGAAAATTGCATTTAAGAGAGAAGAGTGCCGGGAATTCACCCCAATATCTCCCCTATCGGTGGGGGTAGACATTTGAAATTTTACACAATGTTTTTTTAGACATAAAACTGTTTTAAGACAAGAATCAGGAAAATCGGAGCGGGGGCCGCTGGCCCATGCTTATCCGGCTAGACCCTTTGGATAAATTTTAACACAGCTATAGCAAGTTCAATATTGAGAAAATTTTGAAGCAGCTGCGACCGTTGAAGTCGGGAAAATTCCTTACCTACAAGGGTCGCTTATACCTAAAGACTGTAAACCGCTCCTTAAACCTTTGTTTCAATAACTGGCAATTGTTGCACCGTATCAAATTGTGATGCACCGTATCGCGAAGCCGTGAAAAATTAAAAATTTAATGCTTTTGCAAACAATAACTAGACCGGGTATAAGCTTTGCAGTAATTAAGCTTCGAGTAATTTGGACGAACCAAGAAAAGTACCGTACCCAGTCTGCACCATCTGCCTCCGAGCCCAGCCTGCACGGCCCCTGCCGAACATCGCTTCGAGCTGATCTAGGCCGAGTCGGCATAGTTTCTGCAGGGTCACTGATCAAGTTTAAGCACGCAGATCACTTGCAAAATAACCGAGCTCAGGCCCTACAGGTCGGGCTCAAAATCTGCACAAATGCAAGGGTACGGTATTAGCGGTGTAATTTGATAATAACAAAATCACAGGTTGTTTCAATAGTCAAAAACGCTAGATAAAAGATCAATCTAGGCCACAAGCGCCCTGAAAACTCATATTTTTTGCGTATACAAGGGGAATTTCAATTATTCGACAGTGTATATGTCATGAAAACTAGGGCTGCAAGCGGGCTCACAAAATGCGAGCCGAGTTCGAGTCGAGTCGAGACGGGACTCGTTTGTGCGAACTATCCGTCCCGTGCGAACCGTTCGCTTCGTACGAGAACTTGCCTAGGTTCGCCCAATCCAGTCGAACTAATCTGGGCTTGCACCGAGCATGCGGTTCGTACGAAACGAACGCGAACGGCTTGCATCTTACACGAAGGAATCGAATCGAAATGAATTAATATTCAAGCGTAATATAACATGGTGCGAGTTATACATAGCGGGAAGAGCGGTACATCGATATTTTCATAATATTAATATATTGATAATGCTAATTATTAGGGATGTTTTATTGATTATATATTTAGAGTAATGTAACTTCAGAATTTCTATTACCCTCTTATTGAAAATAGTTATGCAGTAACAACTATTTTCTAGATTTATGTGAATAAGTAGACATGACTGATTTTCATCTCGAAGTCTTTTATGAATTTGCAAATGTTGAAGTGGGCATGTAAATTCTGTGCAAAATTGACACGATGAACGATATTATTTATACTTGTAGAAGGTTTTATGCAAACGCAAAAAGATATATTTAAATAATAGCTTGCACAATTTTATTATTCCTTGGAAGCATGTTTATTTAGATACTATATATGACGAGTTAGTAGATTATTTAGGTAAATGAAGGTATTTCTTTTTAATTAAAATTGACAGATATCACGTATGCATTAAATTGAAAATGGCCCATGCTTATCCGGCAAGACCCTTTGATGAATAAAGAACCATTTTAAAGCTTGAGATTTCTAATTTTTTGCACTGTATGTCGGTTTTATTAAAACAGATGTTTTGAGTGAAAAATTTGTGTGGCGTTAGCATTACCCAAGACATCACCATGGGACAAACCGATGAACTCTGTTTTAAAATTAAAGAACTTTCGATAGAAATGAGATAGAGCGATGAAATTTTTTAAAAATTAAAGCTGAAACATTATAGAATATGGGGAAAATAAGGAGATCATGGTACGAATGTTTTTAACCTAAAAAAAAATAAAAATTTAACCGTTTAACTATAATTCGATTTTTTTCTTAAATCCTGAGGTCATGGACAAATTTTAAGACACAGACACGGTACTCTTTGCAATTTTCCTAATACCCCATTAAATATCCTTTTACAACTTTTCTGTCGAGCTCTTACTTCTCTTTTGAGGAGGTAGATTTGCAAAACATTCCGTCCCGAAAATTTTCAAATTTTCTTTATTCGACCTTTGCCGTGCCATAAACTATAGGGATTTTCAGCTGGCAGCTTTGACGGTCCTAGACGGTTAATGGCTTCAACCTATAGGGACAGACGTAGTTCTGTCTTCGGATTAAACTGACCGTGCGGCGTTTACTATAATTCGGTTCTCCGGTTCTCTACGACACCATTTTTTTGGGGGTTTATACGGGACAATTAAGTGTGTTTTATGCCTTTATTGGCCAAATAGCGCCGGACGCTTCCATTCACGAATTCTTTTCCGTCGTCACTGTGAAGTTTCTTTTTTTTATTTAAGGAAATCTCATATGAGATTTATTAGAACATATTGGGTCTATAACTTAAGGGGGTAAGGGCTAGGCAGAATATTACTAGAAAAACAAGTGAAACATGTTATTCATATGTCGTTGCCTCTTTTAGAATGTATCCTGCTTCTATGTAGCGAAAATAGAATACCTAAAAAAAAGTATCCTATAAAAATATGTTCAATTTGTTTTTAATTTTATAAACGTATTAATTTTTCAGACGCAAAAATGTATCTCTTGAAAAGGATCCATACAGGGATCGAAACGTTGAGTTAAATTAATTTGCAAACTTGCTGCTGTTTTTACTGTTCGAACCTTGCGCCGAAATCACAAAAGTTTATAAGTAAAAAAATGTTGTTTCTACTTTTATAAACGTATTAATTTTTCAGACACAAAATGTATCTCTTGAAAAGAATCCATACAGGGATCGAAACGTTGAGTTAGATTAATTTGCAAACTTGGTGCTGTCTTGAATGATCGAACCTTGCGCCGAAATCACTTTAGTTTATACATTAAAAAAATGAAGAAATATTGAGTGTGACTCGACACGGGGTTTAGCGTGATGAAAAATGATGTCGAGCCACACTCGAGAAAGGAGTCCAAATGTTGTGTGACAAAGTAAGCGACAACAATGCGTATCGTTATCAACAACCGAAGCCGAATATGTAAGCGCAGCGTCAGCGGCAAAAGAAATTGTATGGTTGAAAAAGTTGTTTAACGAGTGTAAAATGAATATGGTTGACTGTACTTTGTATGTAGATAATATGTGTGCTTTAAAATTGATTAAAAACCCCGAATTCCATCAAAGAAGCAAGCATATAGACATCACTTCGTGTGTGATTTATATGAAAACGGGGCTGTTCTTCCGTTTACGAAACACCTCAGAATTCGATGAAATTTTGAAAATAGGTTCTTTTTTTACTAAAATGACGATTGCCAGAAGGATTTTTGGCGAGTCGAAAAAAATTTGTTTATCATTTCAATATCGCGCTCTACTTTATCGAAAGTAGTTATATTATTATTCATGCGATTAGAATGAGTTGTGGTTAGGTTAGGGGTAGGTCGTGGTGGGGGTGGAGAGGGGCGGCCGTAAGGCCGGCCCGACCACGCATACGAAAATCCAAGAGTAGTCTTTAAAAATTGAAAGATTACCTTATGTATGTATCACTCTAAATTAAAGAGGATTCACTTATAGATCATATGTGTGAATTTTTATGATGCTATGAGGTGAACTAGGTTAGTGATGATCCATTTTTACAATTAATTGAAGACATTCTATATAAAATAAAAAGTCGATAGGTAGGTAAGGTAGAGTGCGACATTGAAATGATAAAAAAAATTTTTTCAACTCGCCAAAAATCCTCCTGGCAATCGTCATTTTAGTAAAAAAAGAACCTATTTTCAAAATTTCGTCGAATTCTGAGGTGTACCGTAAACGGAAGTTTCGCCGAAAACGGTGGAATTGATGTTAAGTATGTCACAAGTGGGGAACAAATAGCCGACATATTCACAACTTAGCACAACTTAGCACAATTGAGAAAATTTAAAAAAATGAAACGTGAGGGGCTACTCAAAAAATCGTTTTTCTCAATTTTTCAGCTGATTTTTCATATTATAATGATAATATTCAGGCACAATATAGCACAAGCATAGCACAATTCAGCACAATTGTTGAAATTGTTTAATTCAACAAGTGGGGGGTAAATTCTAGGAGGCCCTGGTGGAGCGCGTGGACATGGATGTGCTTGCGTTCCACATAGTGGCCGGGAATTACGCGAGGATACGCGCAAATCGAGTCGCGCGATACGCTGACTCAGGCGGGTGAAATGCGGCGCGGGTGTCCGGCGATAGTCGTGGTCGTAGACCGAGTGCGCGCGAACCGGTCGTTTCGCAACCTATCGCTATTTAGAAGAGTGGGCGGCCGATTTTTCTTACCGCCAACCCCCCACTCGTCGAAACCCTCCCCGGAACGTTGGCTCGACGAGCGTGGCTCGCGGGCCGAGAACACGCGAAGAGAATCGGTTAGCCAGGTAGGCAAATCGTATCCGCGATCGATCTCCGTATTATCGGTGGCAACGGTGGCAACCGAACGATCGCGTTTCCTAATCGATGGATCGAGTGCGTGCTGCAGAGAAGCGGAACGAAAAGGGAAACTGGCTCGTGTTGTGGGATCGTCTTTCCGGGATATGGAGTAGAGCTGTGACTTATGAGATACCCGGGTAAATAAAAATTACTCGGGTATCCGGGTAAACAAAAATTACCGGAGTACCCGGGCATCTCGTGAACAATCCGGATCTTTTTGCAAAATAAAAATCGTTTGCAGCAATAGGAAAAAGCAGACGGTATTGAGCGGTATCAACGTTCTTTTAATTTCATTATTGTTTTAAAGTACACAAAATCATTTATGACTTATGTCTTATGAGATACCCGGGTAGTTTTGCTCTACCCGAATATCTCATGGGTACTTGGGCACCCGGGTAAAAGTCCGAGCTCTAGTGTAAACAAAAATTACCCGAGTACCCGGGTATCTCATGAATGCATTGCGGATCTTCATACAAAATAAAAATCGTTCGCATCAATAGGAAAAAGCAGATGGTATTGAACGATTTTAATACATTTAAATTAATATATCAACGTTCTTTTAATTTCATTATTGTTCTAAATTGCACAAAATCATTTATGACTTGTCTTATGATATACCCGGGTACCCGGATACTCGGCTATCTCATGGGTACTCGGGTACCCGGATACTCGGCTATCTGATGGGTACTCGGGTACCCGGATACTCGGCTATCTCATGGGTACTCGGATACTCGGGTACTCGGGTACCTGGGTTAAAGTACGAGCTCTAATCTGGAGGTTGCCCCGGGTTTGCGAGACCACTCGGACGACCGCGGAACGATTGCGTCGACTAGGAACACTGTTGCTGTAAATAAATACATACACCGAACGCGAACGTTTAGTATTCTCGAGCTGCAGGTAGCATCCGGTTAAGCGGCGACAGCCGCACCCACCGATCGACCGTACGTTTATTCCGTCGTCTCTGGAACGATTCTATTTAACTCTCGATAGAGGCAGTCCTTGAAAATCGGAGGATAAGCCGACGGACAAGGATCGCGAATAAGCGCGATCCCATTGGACGCGAAACGCGTACCAACCCGGGCCATGCGATCTCTCGATTCGCATCGATTTTACGGAAAAAAACAAGCTGCATCGAGTGCATCGGTATTGGTGATACATCACGATCGATATAATCGCGCAGACGATCGGCGACTAAGATAAAATCACACGGAAGATAGGGGATAATTCGATCGCGATACAGCGCGCTCGGACTCGCGATTCACCGAGAAAGGGGAGCGAGGGATATTCGGAGGGGGAAGCTGTGGTGAAGGGGGATGCGAGGAGACGGAGAAGGAGACAGGAAGAAGCAAGGTAGAACGGATGGGGCGGGCGGGGAGGGGGTCGAAGAAGAACGATTTAAATATGACCTTGAACGACTGTAGACGCAAAGAGAAAATATTCGGCGAGTTCGTGGACGATACCGGTCGATCGGGCGACAATGTTTTGCCACTGCTAAGAAAAACTCGTTACGACGAGAAAAACCGATCGACCAAGTTTCTACGTTTCAAATCGAACGCGACCGACTCACGTGACACGTGCTTCGGGAAGAAAACATTTTGTTTTTTTTCCCTGTCCGGAACGCGTACACAAAACAGAGATACACATTGGTAAGTGGTTATGTAGGTGTGCGGAGGGTGATGGACGATGGGTTGCGGTGGGATGCGATGGGATGCGGCGCGATACGGTCAGGGTGCGGGAGGGTACGGGGCGAGGGAAGGAAGGGAGATCGGTGCGGGATCGGGAAAGGCGAAGGAGGGATAAAGAGAGGGAGAGTGAGAAAGGAGAGGAGAGAGGGATAGGGAGAGAAGAAAGAATGAAGAAGAAAGAGAAAAGAGAAGAACGTGGAAGGTTTCGGGGTTAAAGAGGGAGGAAAGAAGGTGCGCGTCGGGATTGGCTGGAGGGCAGCGTGTTTACGCGAGACAGTGGGGATACGTACTCAGTGCCTCAGCTGAGTGCAGTTGTATAGAGGTAGCCAGTTGATCGAGAGGGCGATTTAGTAGCGAGTGAGCGCTCCTCGAGCGAGCGTCGTTGCGTCGGTGCGTCGTCGAGCAATAATGACATCTCGTGATCGACGAGCAATCGTCGGATCTTGAGAATCGTGTGTACGCGATTAAAAGTGTGCGCGGTCACGCGTGTATTCTGCATATTTAGCCGCGATTTAGCTGAACGGGTTCGGTGTACAGCTCGCGTGGACAGCGTGTAGGCGTGCGATACGCGCTTCGTACCCAACTGGCCAGCAACCAACAAGCCAACAAGCGGATGATCGTCGGTTCTCTGCGTTGGTACAGCGACCCGGTTGGTTCTCGTGATTCTCGATCGTCCAAAGCGAGGAAGTTTTGCTAGCGCGTGGCTCCGTCGTTCGTGGAACACGAAGAGAGCCCGACCGTGTAGCACGCGCGTCATTCGCTTCGTTGGATCTCGTCCCACTGCCGTTGCTGCTGAAGCTGCCATTGTTGTTGTTGTCACGGCCGATGAGTTGTCATCACTGCCATTCCCGTTACCGTCTTTCGCACATTCATTCACCGTTTTCCCGCTTCAACGTGCACGCGAGGAACGGTCGACACCAGTCTGACCAGAAGAACTGTTGTTGTTGTTGTTTACGCGACAACAACGAGGAGAGACCAAACGAAAACACCGAAGGAATTACGTTGTTGACGAACGGTTGGAAAGCGACGCGATAACGTCGCACTGTTCGCGTTACAGTTTCTTCCAGGGAAAAAGTAAACGGTTCGCAATTGGACGCCACGGGAGTAGACAGGAGGGCGGGAGACTTCGTCTTCTGAATAGTGTGCAGTGGAAAAGTGAGGTGGTTGAGAGTTTCGCACGAATCGAAAAGTCGAAAATGGTGCCGCAACAGCAAGATAGTCCCACCAGTTCGGGGATACCTATGTTCGGATCGTTGCTCGTGGATAAAAATTCAGCGACACCCTACTCGGATGCTACGCAGGTATTTACATTATTTAGAGCTGTTGCTTCTTCTTCGTCGTTCTTTTTTTTTACTTCGTTCGAATTTCGGTCGTTTCTGCGATGTTGCGGTGGGTCATCGGACATTTCTCGACTTTGGTCGAGCCAGACGCAGAAGTGTCGTGACGTAGCGTCACGCGTCGCGTCGTCCCGGTAACATTGACGCGGAAATCACGCGAAACGCAATCGCCTACACAGTTTCGATTTCTTTTCTTCCACGGTTCGTCTTCGGTAGCTGCGTTCGAGAAGCGTGTTCACCGAACACGGACAACCTCGGTAAAGTTTTGCGCGCGGCATGCATCTTCGCTTATTTATTTTGGTAACGAAGAACAGATTATTTTCGTCCTTGGTTCGTTCTTCCTTGCCGCACGTTTACCATCTCCGCGCGATTCTGTTGTTTTTTGTTTTCGTTCCTCTCGATGAATTAGTATACAAAGTAGTCAACAGCGATCAGCCGAAACGTTGTCGTTACCGAGATCTCGGTCGGCGATCGTCGGCTAACGTTGGTCAATCGGTCTCGGAACTTTAAAATCGATTTCCTATTACGTGGTACGTTTCGACACGATCGATCGGTCGCGGGAAAGTCAATTTTGAACGATCCCCGATAGCTCGCGAGGTGTCCGACCGTTGGAATCGTAACGGTAATTTGCTCTTTCGCTTCTCGAAGGTCAGTTGAAACGCGTTTTTCGCAACAACGCCGTTCAATTTCAGTCGCTCGAACGAGCACTTTCTATTCGGTGAATCGACGCGTTGCTTCGTTGCACCTGTTGCGGACGCGGGATGAGATAACCGACTGCGAGAACCGTGGAACAGTAATTCGCGTTTAAAATTACGCAGAACACCGTGTCCGCTCGGCCACCGACACTTCTCCAGGGACGGGAAAATCGAATCACGTGTGAAGTCTTTCCCGAAGCGAGCGGGGATATCTTGCAACGATAAAATTCTTTATTTAATTCGTTGGACGAACGTCGCTATTATTGTTCCTCTTTACATCGAAACGAAAAGAAACACTGTAACAATTTACTGTCGCCGCGCAACACCTTCCTAACCCACATCCAGTCTTCCGATTTCCACTCGAACGCGAGTCGAGTAATCATCACGATCTAAAAGTATAATGGCCAAGGAGTGCGAGCTCGGTGCGTGCTATCCATCGGCGCGTATACCGCTCGACGCATACCGCAGTCCAATAAGCGACGCAAATTGCACTCGCCGAGAACAACACGATAAATTGTTATCTCGCGGCTTGGTCGTTCCGAAATTCATAAACGAAAGTAGGCGCGAAGATGGACGCGACAGTGAACGGAGAGTGTCGCGCATAATTAAAAAGAGATTGCCCGTTGTTCTGTTTCAGACGAAGAAGAACAACCCGAATCACATAAAGAGGCCGATGAACGCGTTCATGGTGTGGTCGCAGATCGAGCGGAGAAAGATCTGCGAGATCCAGCCGGATATGCACAACGCGGAAATCAGCAAGCGTCTCGGTCGACGATGGAAAACGTTGGACGAGGCGGAGAGAAGACCGTTCATCGAGGAAGCGGAGAGGCTGAGGCAGCTGCACATGATGGAGTATCCGGATTACAAGTACCGGCCGAGAAAGAAAACCTCGAAGCCGACCGCCTCCGCCAGTCCGAAGAGCAAGGAAGGGGGAAAGAAGTCCAGGAAATCGTCGTCGATCTCGAGCAGCGTCGTTCCGTCGAGTCTGGGCCTGTCCCCGACGAAAGGTCTGGGACAGCCGCGGAACGACACCAACAACAACATGCAAACCAGCAGCGGTATCGGTAGCGGTGGTATGGTGGTTGGCGGGACGGTCAAGAGATTGCAACAAACGCAATCGAATGGTAGCAACAAGCCAGTTTCTCGATTGAAGGTCAGATTGGCGTTGGACAAGCGACCACCGCTCGATTACACCCCTACCCCGCCGATCGTCACCGCCAAGATACCGAGCAGTCCTTCCTGCGTCGCGCCCGATTCTCCCGAGTCCGCCAGCTTCTACGAAGACAGTTTCCTCGATTGCGGCTCCTCGGTACGACTGACCTCCGGCGTCGCCTCCACATCTGCCTCCACCGCGGCCCCTGCCTCGGTTTCCACTGCCAGCACTTCGTCCGCCGCAACGATCGAAGCCGAGATCGCTGCCGACATCACCGCCGAGATCAAGCAAGAGGCCAGTCTAGAGGTGGATTACGAAGCAACCTTCGAACCGAAGGATCGACTTCTCTCGTCCGTCGGTCGCGCGGTGGTCGGAAGCTCGAATCTGTCTAGCAACGGGACGGTCGCGTTCTCCTCTTCGGTGGAAGAAATGACCGGTCTGATCTCGGAACGAAGCTTTCGCGATCGAACGTCGTGTCGCCTCGGTCGGTCGGCCAGTTACTTGGTGAAGGAGGAACCGGCCGAATTGGAACCGGAAATGGATATGGACATGGACATGGACATGGATATGGATATGGACATGGACATGGAAACGGAACAGGAACAGGATACGGAAGCTTTGTCGCCGGCGTCGCTCGCCGATTCGTCGGATCGTGCCTCCACTTGTTCTTTATCGGTGGCTAGAGCCCGTCGCGTACCCGGACCCGTACCCGTCTCGGTCACGGTATCCACGGTCAAGACCACGATTCCCGCCGGTCTCCCGTCAATGGCGACAAGGAGTCCGTCTGCGTCGGCGCCGCACGAGCTCGTCAACGCTGGTCTATCCACACGTGTTTCGATCGACGACGGTTGCTCGACGGACACCGCGACCACCGCTCCCACTGTCACCTCGACCAAGCTCGACGAGCCTCAAATCAACCCCAGTCTGGCGGATCTGTACTCGTTGACGGATCTCTTGCAGATACAGCCGTCCGACTTCAAGATCGATCTCGACATGGAAACGATAACCACCGACCTAGATACGTTCGAGACGGCCAGCTCGAGCAGCGGCTCGCACTTTGAGTTCTCCTGTACGCCCGACGTGACGGACATGCTGTCGACGATCGGTGTCGGCAACGACTGGGTCAGCTTTTGAAAAAAAGAGAACGATCGGATTCGGTAGCCGGTCTCGATACACGCGGACGAGAAACGCGAACATGAACGCGCCGCGTACTCTTTATCTTTCCCATAGCCCATTTTCGTTTTTCGATTCGAGTTATCGCGCCGCGCAGTGGTCCCAAAGCCCGGGAACGTGGCCCCAAACCCTCAAGACGATTCTGGATTAAATTGAAAATTTGTGATGTCATGTTTTCAAGGTCCCTGATTACGAATCTGAACTTATAATTTTGAAAAAGAAAGTGGCCGATCGAATATGGCGGACGGGTATTTTAAAAAATGATTCGATGATTACGAATTTGAATTGTACAATTTGATGGGACAGTAAGGTTGATTCAAATATGGCAATATTTGCAATGGAGGTATGAGGCATTGATAAATAAAACTTTTCATTTTGAAATTGAAATTTCTTTTTAACTTATTACTAGATTACTTCGATAAACTTAATTTAATGATAGGTGTATTAAAGTTTTATTTATCAATGCATCATCAAATTTTTCTTACCTGTTTTTATATAAATCGAATCATTTTTTCAAAGAACCGTCCGCCATTTTGCATCAGCCATTTTGTTTATCGAAATTATAAGTTCAGATTCGTAATCAGGAACCTTGAAAACGTGACATCACAAATTTTCAATTTAATCCAGGAACGTGAATGTTTTCAAATACCCTTTCAAAGCTCGCTAATTCTTTTTTTTCATTTGCAATAGTATAAAGTAGATGCTGGAACAAGTTTTAGAGCACAATTTTGCACGATTCACAACTTTCACTCTATATCTTTAAAATTTACGCGTTAACTTTTACAGTCTCGTTTGCATACATAGGTACCAGTTAATAATAAACATTTGCCACTACAAACTATTCAACTTACCTCCACAAAAAGCATTCATAATGCACAATTAACCCTTAGCACTCGAGGGCGCCTCTGAGACACCACTAAAAATTGCTGTACTATTATTCAAAATATTGTTTACATTATTAGATACGCCGGTATCTAACCAATTACTAAACATTTAAGTATTGTAGGAGATACTATATCAATTTCATATCTACCAAATTTTAAAAAATCATAGAGAATGGGAATATTCTGGGTCAGAAGAAACGTTTGATTTTCGAGGTAAAATAGCCCCGAGTGCAAAGGGTTAAAGTTCTGTGCACTTAAAATTCGCACTGAGACTCATAAGCGCAAAATAGCGCGGTTTTAAGAATCGTAAGTTCGGACTGCGATTGTTGCTCAGATATAAAAATTTGACTTTTTTCGGTTTATCCCCAATTGGTGACACTATTAGCGTACCCAATGCAATAATTAAAACATGCCTAGCTGAAAGTTGACTCTTTGGGTTATGGTCACGTTTTCGGGCTTCGGAACCACTGTGCGCGGCGATGATACCTCGAACGACTATCTCCGAGCACCCTACGCGCGTAGAAACAATCTCGAATTCCGAGGACGGTTCTGCCAGCTGCGATAAATACCCTACGTCGACGCGAGGAACGCCGAACGTTCGGATAACGGAAACGACGCGAGTCTTTGTACATCTACTGTAGCATATTAGGATTACTATTTTTTTTACTGTATAATTTAACGCTTAAGAGATGAACCCGTTTAACGAACGATCAGTGCGAGCGAGATCGATCGTTCTTAGATGTGAATATCCGTAGATGCATGAGTAGGTAATGTATACGTACACATATACATTCGTACATACGTGCAAGCATGCACGCGTACACGTATACGTGAGAGACAGAAATGCACGGCGTCACCAGGCTTCATCGGACGAGACCCGTCGACATTGCCGACGAAACGAAAATTCTACTACACTACACTATACCAGAATACACTATGCTACATGCCACGCAACGGTATACGTGCTTGGTTCCCCCCCCCCCCCCCCCGTTCGTTGGTCCAATGCTATCGTCCGATCTCTGTTGCCGCGAAACACCATACCAAACGCCGAAACGAACGTCTGCGTATAATATCAAACGTTTGATCTCATCTTTCTTTTACCTTTAAACTAGTTGTTGCTCGTCTAACGTTGAGCGTGTAACGTTTGTCCTGCGCGAAGACGCGTGTTCGTTTCGAATCGACGCCCAGCCGCGTTCTTCGTCGAGAACAGAACTGTCATATGAATATACACAGGGTGGTTCAGCTGATTTTGACATCTTGATTTTCTCGCTATTGTTGCTGGTAGCAAAAACTGTTTCGGTAAAGGTCATATAAAGGTTAACTTTTTTTTTTAAATGGAATGAGGTATAAAGGGTGTCCCAAAATTCGTGTACTTCCCGAAAATGGGAGGTACCTTGGATCATTTGAAGCGACATTTTCCTTTACAAAAATGACGCCAGCGGCTTTGTTTAGGAGTTATTAACAAAAAACACGGACCAATCAGAGCGCGGCTACAGCGGATTGATTCTGACTCGGCCAATGGCGCCGCCACGCCAAGCGGAACCTGTCGTTGAGTCGGACTCCGTTCGCTATAGCCGCACTCTGATTGGTCCGTGTTTTTGTAAAGGAAAATGTCGCTTCAAATGACCCAAGGGACCTCCCATTTCCGTGAAGTACACGAATTTTGGGATACCCTGTATATGTCTCTTATTTCGATCGGATTATTGTTAAACAATATAATTTTATTGCTTTCGGCGCAACGGTTCGATCAATTTCTACATCAAATAAATATAGCTGAAAGAGGTATGTTGGGATACATCAATCGATGCATATATATATAATAAAAATTGTTTGCTACGAGTAACAATAGCGAGAAAACCAAGATGTCAAAATCAGGTGAGACACCCTGTATGTATGTATATATATACACATATATATGGAATAATATTCATATGAATATTATAACATTCATACTTATAATTACAATTATAATGAATATTATAACATTCATAATTATAATTACAATTATAATGAATATCACAATATTCATAATTATAATTACAATTATAATGAATATCATAATATTCATAATTATAATTACAATTCTAATGAATACTATAATATTCATATGAATAATAAATATATATATATATACTATATATACCAAGCGAAAATTACGCGGTTTCACTGCCAGAGCTAGCTTCGAAACGTTCGCATCGATGCTCCCTTACTCTTCTTTCCCCACTTCCGCCAGCGGAAGTTTTAACGAACGAGAGATTCTTTTGTATTCTCCCGTTCGATCTCGTCGATTTCTTCGGGAACGCTTGTCGTTCGACTGCACGTTTTCATCGATTCGAGACCAGAGTCGCCTGATCAGGGTACGGAGCATGAAACGAGGGGAATAAGCTTCGCCCCCTCTCTGCCGGTTCAGAGACGGAACCATGTGACGCGACCAGGTCGTCGAGAATTCTAGAGTTTGGACAGAAATCTTGACCCGGCGATTCTGCTCGATACTCGAAATCGTTGGAAACGTCGCGCGAATTAGAATATCGAAGATCGCCGCTCGGTTCATCGACGACACACGCCGGTCTCTCGCGAGTTTCTTCGACGGAGGAATGCGAGCTCGTTCGAGTGGACCAACCCAAGCACCGTACCGAGAACCAAAGTAGAAAAAACCCCCTTACGACTAAATAGGCTGTGAATACTTTTCGGTCGACGGACCCGTTGGATCGATCGATCGAACGGACAGAGATATTACGGTTCGGCAACCGCCCCCGGCCGGGGAACGGAGACGCGTTCGTCGACGAGTTTCCGCGAAACAATATTTGTCGCTCGACCCTCCGACGCGTGATTCTTGACACACGCTGCGATATGCGATTATATATTCCATTCGGTTTGACTGTACGGTCGCGATCACGATCCACGCGTATCTCGAACGAGAGAAATCGAACAGTGAAGAAAAATTAGCGCTTCCTAAAAGTTAGCCCCCCAATTGTTGAATTAAATAATTTCATCAGTTGTACTGAATTGTGCTATGTCTGCGCTATATCGTGCTCAAATATTACAACTATAATATAAAAAATAAGATGAAAAATTGAGAAAAACGATTTTTTGAGTAGCTCCCCACTTTTCATTTTTTCAATTTTCGTAATTGTGCTAAGTTGTGCTAAAGTATTACTTAAAAAAATAATAAATAAAGAAGTCATAGTGAATAATCATTTTGAACATCTAATTGATGTTTAAATAATTAACAATCATCCAAACAGCATATAATCATATATCTGAGTTGTGCTAGCCTTGCACAAGTCAGCACAACTTAGCACAATTGAGAAAATTGAAAGAAAAAAGAAAAATGGGGGGCTACTCAAACAATTGTTTTGCTCAATTGTTCATCTTATTTTTTCTATTGTAGTTGTAATATTCGAGCACAATATAGTACAACTGATGAACTTATTTAATTCAACAAGTCCGGGGCTAACTTCTAGGAGGCAAAATTAGTGTATCCGAGAGTTCGTGATTTCCTTGTAGGTCCGAATTCGGTCGGAACGAAGGAACACACCAAAGTGCAATATGAAACGCAAAACGCTTACACGCGTATTCGTGAATCACCGATTTGTTGTAAACCGTCGCGAACGATTCACGGCGGAGACTGGTTCTCCGCCGGGATCGCGCGTCAACACACAAAGGGGACCGAAGAACGTACGGAAAGCGTGTACCAACGTGTTTAAAATCGTGTAATGGATCCTACAAACTGTAATGGTATTTTTTCAACTGCGATTTTGTATGTATACGCGAGGGAATGCCGTTATCAAGATGGCCAGCGAAAGTTGGCCAATATTTTTCCACGGATATAATTAGACCGCGCGAGGCCTTTGGAGACGGTCCTCGCCATCCACCGTTCGCTCGAAATCGCCTTCGGTTCGATACTCCTTCGTTCCCAGTCTTTTCCGAGCCTTTTCTACATTTTTCTTTTCGTTTGTCTTTTTTTTTACCACCGCGATGAATTTATCGCGATAGGATCGCCTGCAACGAGAGAGACTTCGAGCGAAACGGTGCGCGCGAGCGTCCCTGAAATTCAACGAGCATCGAAAAAAGAAACACGAGCGTCGAAGACTTTCGGTGAAGAACCGAGCGACCACGCGTCCGTGCTATGTACATGTATCTCGTAGACTTAAGTTTCCTTTCTAAATGATAGTGGAATTAATCGCGCTAACAAGTTTATACTCGTAACGACTGTACATTTGTATTTAGCTATTTGTTTATAATACTTATTACCTTGTTATCAAGTATTCGATTTATATAATTTTTTTATCGAACTTATTAAAAAATATTTAAAAACGACCAACAGTGTTCTGATCGATCGAGAGCTGCTTGTCTCTTGTCCTGTAAGACACGCTTTCTTCAGCATTCACCCGAAAACGGACAACGTGTTCACAGCGCCAGGATGATATTCCCAATTCGCACTGGGGAACCATCGCCTGAAACTAGAACTCGCACTTTTAACCGGGTATCCGAGTACCTATTTAAAATAATTTAAAACAATAATGAAATTAAAAGAACACACATTGATATATTAATTTAAATTGATTAAAATCGTTCAAGAGAATAAGTAATCGTAATATATTGTCTGCTTTCTCCTATTGATGCAATTGATTTTTATTTTACAAAAAGCTCCGAAGTGTATTCATGAGATGCCCTGGTACTCTGGTAATTTTTGTTTACACGAATATCCGGGTAATGCTGTTTACCAGAGTACCTATGAGATACCCAGGTAGAGCAGAACTACTCGGGTATCTCATAAGACATAAGTCATAAATGATTTTATTCAATTTAAAACAATAATGAAATTAAAAGAACGTTGATATATTAATTTAAATTTATTAAAATCGTTCAAGAGAATAAGTAATCGTAATATATCGTCTGCTTTTTCCTATTGATGCAAACGATTTTTATTTTGCAAAAAGATCCGAAGTGTATTCATGAGATGCCCTGGTACTCGGGTAATTTTTGTTTACCCGAATACCCGGGTAATGCTGTTTACCCGGGTACCCGAGTAATTTCTATTTACCCGGGTACCCGAGTAATTTCTATTTACCCGGGTATCTTACGGGTAACCCGAATATCTTACGGATACCCAGGTAGAGCAAAACTACCCGGGTATCCCATAAGACATAAGTTATAAATGATTTTGTGCAATTTAAAACAATAATGAAAATAAGAGCACATTGATATATTAATTTAAATTCATTAAAATCTTTCAGGAGCTTTATTAAAATCGTTCAATATCGTCTGCTTTTTCCTATAGATGCAAACGATTTGTATTTTGCATAAAGATCCGCAGTGTATTCATGAGATACCCGGGTACTCGGGTAATTTTTGTTTACACGAATACCCGGGTAATGCTGTTTACCCGAGTACCCGGGTACCCGAGTAATTTTTGTTTACCCGGGTACCCGGGTATCTCATAAGTCACAGCTCTACGTGAAATGACTCTACGATTTCGGATGGTTCGAATTCGTCAGCAGCGTGCCAGCAATCTTGAACGCGATACGCAGCTGGTTCGCGCGGACGGAGCACAGAGCGGTGCCGAGTTCCGTCGTAAAATAATCGCTCAAGGTCCGCGGTGGCGTTGCACCCATCCGATTGCAGGGCTGCCAACAACCGTGCACTGTTTACATCGTGCGCGAGCGTGTTCGCGACCCCCTCGTGCCCGCCGCCGCCGCCAGTATCGTCTGCGCCAGAACCGCTGCCAAACCACCTTCTTCAACGAGAACTCAAACTCGCCGTTCTCCTCGCGTCCCCTTTCATCCGTTTTCCTCGTTCTCTTAGCGGTAATCGCTCGGTGTTTTTCACTCGTATCTCTGGCGTACGTAGTCCGCGTTGGTCGACCCTCTTCTGTCCATGCTCTCTCTCTCTCGAAGAAGAAGAGGAACCCGAGGAAAGTCGTAACCATGCTTCGGGATTTTTAAAATTAAATTTTTGATTTCGCCGCAAAGTTCGATCATTAAAATGATCACCGAAATCACAAATTTAATCTTTATTATTGGGTCTATAACTTAAAAATCGGAATTTATAACTTAAAAATCTTGTATAATTCTGTTATTGAATGTATTGTCCATTGGAAGTTACAACATTTCCACATCTTTCTGGCAATTTATGAATGCCATCTAAAAAAAAAACCGGTCGTCTTTTGAATCAAAGAACGAATCGAGCCAATTTTTGATGCCTAGGACTGAAGTGAAGCGTATTGCGGAAAGTGCATTCTGCATCGACCGAAACAAATGGTAGTCAGAAAGCGCCAAGTCTGGACTATATGGCGGGTGGGGCAGAACTTCACATCCGCTATTTTTCAAATAGTTTTTAACGGGTTTAGCAACATGTGGCCGAGCATTGTCATGTTGGAAAATCAATATCTCGTGTCTGGTCTCCCATTCTAACCGTTTTCCTTCAATGCTCTCTTTAAACGAATCAGTTGTTTTCGGTGATTGATCCGCAAGCTCTTCTTGTGTTTGACACGAGTTTTGATCGACTAACGCTTCCAATTTTTCAAACTTTTTAGATTGTCCAGGCCGCTCTTTGTCTTTGATGTCAAAATCGCCACTTTTAAAGCGTTGAAACCACTTGAAACACCGTGTTTTCGCAAGAGCATGTTCGCCATACAATTCCACGAGCAACCGATGACTTTCGGCTGCAGTTGTCTTTGCAAAAAAGTGATTCAGCAAAAGTTCCCGCGAATGCTGTTTCTTCCGGCAATTTTCAAAATTTTCCATGATTGAAAAAAATATGATGCTCACAAGCAAATCAAACACTGTTGACTGATTTTGCAGGTTATGAATGGAGCTTAAAAATTACGTGTATATCAATGATTTGCTACAGCGCATACACAAGTGTTGGCATCTAGAGTCAAATTCCGGTATTTAAGTTATAGACCCAATACAATTTCGATCGAGAGAAATTTTCATTTATCTTCGGAATTTGATTTCAAATTGTCCGATCGACGATAACAATGCATGCAACGTAAACAGTCGTGTCCGTCGTTCTCG
>CM052342.1:3234686-3251383 GCA_028455595.1 Lasioglossum vierecki | reverse complement strand
CATATATTTTTTATTGCATCAGCTGCTGCTCCTTCATATTCTTTACAGAAAAGTATTGATTTATTTGTGTAAAAAAGTCATTAGTATAAGAGATATTTTAATTATAATGTCTATTTACAGAAAAGGTTCAATGTGGCGACCATTTGCATCGGAACACTTTCTGAGTCGAGAAGTTTGGAAAGAACTAATAAGTTATATTTAAAATATCTCCATAGCAAATTGCTAGAATTATTAATTGTAAATTGCTAAATTAATTTCTATTATAATGAAAATGGTTGGAAAATATATTATATAATATATATAATGTGTTCTATGTATGATATATTCTATATATAATGTATTCTATGTATGATATATTCTATGTATGATATATTCTATGTATGATATATTCTATGTATGATATGATCTACGTATGATATATTCTATGTATGATATATTCTATATATGATATATTGTATATATCATATATTCTATATAGAATATAGAACATAGAATATAGAATATAATAAAAAAAGAGAGAAATGAATTCCCAAATCCTTCAGCTCATTTATTGAGGAAAGAATATTGTCATTGAGATGGTAAAGATGTATGAAAGGTACAGAGCGACGGGACGACAGCATGGCATTTCTTAATGATGAGTTCCATTCCATTCATACGACACCAGTTGCTGGAACGATCGAGGTCTACCTGTAATCTGGAGGTATTATCATAGGACGAGATGCTGCTGAAGATTTTTAAATCGTCAGCAAATAGGAGGAACATTAATGTTGAAAAACGGTAGTTAAGTCATTAATGAAAATGATAAATAGAACAGGACCCAGGTTGGGAGCCTTGAGGTACACCACCGTATACTTCGTGACCGGAGCGTAGGTCGTCGTAGCCGAACACTCGATGCTGGATCATCGGAAATATTTTCGGACGTAAGATCGATAAAGGTGTTTGGGAGTCGTGCACGTTCGGGTTTCGAGCTCTCGGGGCTGGAGCTCGAGAGTGACCGATAATCTTCTCGGAACGAGTTATCTGCGACTCGCGTGGATCGCGTTACGAGTGACCCGATAAGCCGCGAGGGAACTCGCCGCGATTTGCGAACCAGCAAAACCGATCGGCAAAGGAAACGGGATAGTTCCGCGGTGCCGACATCCACGAGCAACGCAGTTACGCCGTAGAATAAGACGGCTGATCCGAGGCGCGTTGCAAAATCTCGTGTCGCAGCGATACGGGTGACGCGATCGCTTGCCGATTCGCCGAACGAACAGCGAGCCGAGACCGATCGGAGCCCGAGCTCTGGTGATGGGCACCATCCACTCAAATGGAAAATTTTCCAAACGACAGATGTTGCTGATTATTATAATTTCATTGGAATATGGTGAACTTGGAAATCAGTAGGTGGGAAGAGAAGGTGCATTAATATGAGGGAAAGCATGTAGAAAAATTTAATGTGGTATTTTTTTATTTTATTTTAATAATCAATTTTATTTTAATCAATTTTATTAACAGTTTGTGTGTGTTCGTACAAATCAAAATGAAATTATTTCATACTTTTTAGTGCATTTTTTTTATTTTACATTAACAGTTCGTGTGTATTCATATAAATGAAATGGAAATTATTTAACACTTTTTAGTACATTTTTTTTCGTTTTTCATACCTTTTTTTATTACTGCATTTTTTAAAATACTTTTTTAGTGCATTTTTTTGTCTCTTTCATTCCGTTTTTTCGAAGTCGGTTTTATTTTTTAATCTATTGACTAAATACGGTTAATCGAATCAGTCGCCGAGCTACTGGTTTCAATTTTAATGGGAAGAAGTTTCGAGTAGATTTTATAAGATCTACTATCAAATACATTCACTCATTAGCGATATCGAATAATTCATTCCATAAGCATGCGTATGTAGCATAAATAACAATTATTATACTAGAAATAGTATACAATTATTCAGTAATAATATTTATATATTCCCATTTACAAGAAGAATTTTTTAAACTATCGACTAAATTGGTTGAATTTTAACAGGCAGCAATTTTGAATAGATTTTATAAGATTTATTATCAAATACTTCCACTCATTAGCGATATCGAATAATTTGTTCCATAAGCATGTGTATATAGCATAAATAACAATTATTATACTGGAAATAGTATACAATTATTAAGTATTGCCATTGATGGAATGAAATTTTAATCGTAATCTAACGAAAAAGTAGTATTTTATAATTATATCTATCGATAACAGATATTATTATAAAAAAGTTCATTAACACTTAGCCTTTGTATCGTATTATTATTATAGGATAAATAATCATTTGTACAGTTGGGTTTAGTAAAAAAAAAAATAGATACGAATGCGACTCTTGCTTCATGAATCGATTGCATGCAATCGCTGTAAGATTGAGTGAGATCTGAGACGTATAGACGTAGGCATGTGAACTATAGCCTGGAATCTACACGTAACCACTAAAACGAAATTTCACTCGACTAAAAACTATCGACTATTCGATAGCAAGTACCAACTAAATAGTAGGGTAACTGCATCAGTTAATGAACACTTAAGAAATTGTTCAGGAAGATGTTTTATTTAAAAAAAAATGTGAATTAAAGGAATCTCATATATGCCAAATGGCTCCCTATACTTAATTTGTCAAAAATAAAATGAAATTATTATTATTATTTTCCTTTATTAAACGTTAAATGCGAATTATAAAAAATACTAGTCAATGAACACTACATTCTAGTAATTATTAGTAATAATGATTATTATTGATATTTATTAATAATAATTATTGGCACAAGAGTCAGTATTGCTAGTGCGGCTTAAAATTTGTTGAAATATACAAAAATGTTTATTTACTGGTGACCCCGTTTATTCACTGGTGCAGTACACTAATTAGTCGATATTTGAATTTAGTCGAAGGTGCCCATTCTAAAATACTACTGTCTCTTTAAGTTGTGATTAAAATTTTTTCCCCATAAGTACAATATATAAATATTGTTATTTAATAATTGTATAATACTTCTAGTATAATAATTGTTATTTATGCTACATACACATGCTTATTGAACGAATTCGATAGTAAATCTTCTAAAATCTATTCAAAACTACCGCCTGTTAAAATTCAACCAATTTAGTCGATGGTTTAAAAAATTATTCCCGCAAATGGAAATATATAAGTATTGTTATTTAATAATAGTATAACATTTCTAGTATAATAATTGTTATTTATGGTACATACATATGCTTATTGATCTAATTCGATAGTAAATCTTATAAAATCTATTCAAAACTACCGCCTGTTAAAATTCAACCAACTTAGTCGATAGTTTAAAAAAATATTCCCGTAAATGGCAATAATATAAGCATTGTTATTTCATAATTGTATAACATTTCTAGTATAATAATTGTTATTTATGGTACATACACATGCTTATTGATCTAATTCGATAGTATAACTTATAAAATCTATTCAAAACTTCCGCCCGTTAAAATTCAACCAATTTAGTCGATGGTTTAAAAAATCACTTTACTGAAAATAGTAGTTGCCTACTATCGATTTAGTCGATAGTTTTAATCGATGGTGGCCATCACTAATGTACGGCAAAGAAATCGGCGAAAATAGAGAAACGAATCGATCGTTCTCCGACGAGAGGAGACTCACGATGGAAAACGCAGAACGGCTGAGCACATACATGCGTGCCAGAGAGCAACACGGATCCGAAGTCGGCGCGGCGTCCCGCGTCGCTCCGCTTCGCTCGGCGACGAAAGCAAGACCGATCTTCCGCTACGGCGCAATCAAGGCCGTACCACTGACTCAGCTCGACCAGCTGTTCGCTACGAAGAAAGAGCGCGAGCGATATCGGGCTCTCGCAACCGCGTGTGCCTTAGATAGCGGCTTCCTGGTGACCTCGGTGCATTAGCACTGGCAATGCCGCGTCGTGTATCGCGACGCAGTCGCCGTCGCCAGCTGCGATTCCCTCGTTTGTTTGCACGTTTTATCGGAAAAATACCTCGAAACGTTTTTCGAGCCAATCGCGGACGACAACGGTCGCTCGTGGGCTTCGAGCGTGTCCACGCGTTCTCCCGATCTTGTCTCCACTCCTCGCGTCCGCGAGAACGATTAGCGACGACGATGGCGCATTTTCCACGAACACTCCGAGGTGAAACGGAGGAGGAAACGAGCGAGAGCAGAGAGGCAACACCGGACGGTAACAAATAGACGAGAAAAACTTCTCGATGGGGTTTCGGGTTACTCGCACGGTGGCCCGTGTCGATTCTCTCTCGGGGTCCGATGGGCCGCGAGGAAATCCGACCGGGTACGATGCTGGGACCGATGTTGGCCCGCCAGACCATTTGGCCTTTTCGCCGCGCGACGATGTACACCGAAATTCCTCCGTTTCGTCTCGTATCTTTTCTGTCTCGTACGGGTTACCATGGGTTCGTCGACAACCGATTTCGCCGTCACGATTTGACCGACAGTCATTTTCGTCGACACTATGTTTTCATCGACAGTCCGTGTTTCGCGGCAGGTATAATACGAGTTCATTCGTTTCCACGAACTTATAGCTATATATATAAAATAAGAAAAATATATAATACTGCTGAAGCAAAGCAGAAAAGATCGTTTAAGAAGAATGTATTTGGAAAATACTAGTGAGCCGAGAAATGTACAGTGATTTCATTTCATTGCTCATCGCTTCAATATTCATTACTTGATATTTGTATAATTATTGTATAATTTTTCATTCGTTCTGTTTATTTAAATTTTATACATGTATTTACACAATTATGTTTGAAATTAAATGAAATATTATGATTTTTGTTCATTTGTGCGTACCTACTAATAAAGTTTGTGTATTCGAAGAAACGCTTTGTATGTACTTCTGTTTTTATTTATTATACAACCAACTAAACGCGCCCGGAACGTAACAGTGATAATAACGATTATTCAACATTAGCAAATACGAATCAGTTGTCGATGAAAACATATGTCGACAATTTGACCGTGCCGATGAAACCAATACTGTCGGTCAAATCATTTGTCGATGAAAAATAGTGTCGGTCAAATCATTTGTCGATGAAAACATAGTGTTGGTCAAATCATTTGTCGATGAAAACATAATGTCAATCGAGTCATTTGTCGATGAAAATATATGGCGACAATTTGACCGTGCCGATGAAACCAATACTGTCTGTCAAATTATTTGTCGATGAAAAATAGTGTCGGTCAAATCATTTGTCGTTGAAAACATAGTGTCGGTCAAATCATTTTTCGATGAAAACATAGTGTCGGTCAAATCATTTGTCGATGAAAACGTAGTATTTATCAAATCATTTGTCGATAAATACATAGTGTTGGTCAAATCATTTGTCAATAAAAATATATGTCGACAATTAGACCATGCCGATGAAACCAATACTGTCGGTCAAATCATTTATCGATGAAAAATAGTGTCGGTCAAATCATTTGTCTATGAAAACATAGTGTTGGTCAAATCATTTGTCGATGAAAAATATATGGCGACAATTTGACCGTGCCGATGAATCCAATACTGTCTGTCGAATCATTTGTTGATAAAAAATAGTGTCGGTCAAATCATTTGTCGATGAAAACATAGTGTCGGTCAAATAATTTGTCGATGAAAAAATAGTGTCGCTCAAATCATTCGTCGATGAAAACGTAGTGTCGTCGAAATTAACTGTCGGTCAAAATCGTGCCGACGAGAACAGTGTCGGCGAAATCATTTGTCTCGTGCACCTCGCCGCGTCGAGCAACTCCCCACGACGGTTCGTCGACCGTTGGAGAAACGAGCTGCGAAGTTTCATGGTCGTCGTCGACGACGGCTGCGTTTTCCCTCCGGCGACGAATTCGCGAAATTCGACATGACGCGATACCGATTCGAATCACGGCCGCCTCTCTCGGCCCGTTTCTGCCCGAGGACGGGATTCTTGTCTGTGGTCGAGCGAGATCGAGCGCGAGTCCGTGTTTCGGCTCAAGGTCGCGACGCGGTCGATCGATCCATCGTGAAGGTCGAGAAGCGTATCGCGATCGTAACGGAGGTGTATCGACCGATATCTATCTGTCGAGCGGTGATAACGTTTATCTTTTTCGTCTCGATCGGGATCTGGTTCGAGTGCGCGCGCGCGCGTGCGACCGCGAACACAGCATTCCGGTATTACGCAGTTGCGAACGGCTATCGATGAATCAGCGACGAGCCTTCGCGGGTTTCGTATTTATCTTATCGAACGTTGAGCGTCGGGAGCGCGCACGAGCAGACGTCTCGTCTGCGAATCGTTCTCGTCTTCTCGGCTCGCCTCGGTTCGTCGCGACTCTACGAAAGTTGAACTGCGCCGTAGATAATTGCTTGGCCGATCGCAGCGAGCAGGATGGACACGGGGACTCTCTTGCTCGAACCCGACTAGAGGAATCGCGGCGGCGGCGGCGGCGGCAGAAGCGGAGGCGGAGAAGAGAAAGGGAGAAAGGGAGAGGGGAGGGACAGCTGCAAACTGGGACGAAGTGTCGGCGAAGGGGGAAAAGAATGGTCGGAGCAAAGGATGCTCGAAGGGCCGGAGACCGAGCCGACCGGTACACCGTAACACGCATAAATTACGATGTAATTACAAGCCCGGCTCGGCGATCACGCGCGCCGAGACGGTCCGGGTCGGGGCCGCTCCGGTTAACAGGGCACACCGGGATCGGATCACTGTGAGGATTTCGATTCTTTCCAAGAGGAAGAAGGATTATCGAACCGGTGAACGAGATCGGTATTAGGGCTGTAACTTTTCCGAAGCTTCCAAGTTTTCGAAGGAACGAAAGGACCTTCGAAGTTTCGCAATCTTATACCGTGTCACGATTTTTGATAAATAAAAATATTAACTGTCAGTCACCATATTATATTATTAGTATTTATTTATTTATTATGAACGGACCGAGGTCCATTTATACAAATGTTTACAATATAACAAAGACTTAACATAAATTACTAAGAAAGGACATTCATAAAAAACTGTTGGTTTAGAGGTATTGATATTATAAGTTAATTATGCTTAATTTTTTTTGAAGGTTTGAAACGACCATTAAAATAATCAATACTATTATAAAGAGTGTCGGAGTTCGCAATAATTCGATTTATAGGATTTATTAATCCATATGTGGATTTGCATTTAAGTGTTTGAATACCTGCTCGAGATCTCAAAGCACGTTCAGGTGCATAAAAATTGATTTGCATAAGGAGAGAGATATATATACAATATATATACTGTATAAATATTGTATACATACAATTGTACAAAAGGACATCAGTCCGTATAAAATAAAATAAAATAAAATTATATTATATTATATCATCATCGCCATCGAATTACCAGAAAGCTAACCTTCGAAATCTTGGACCTTCGAAGGAAAGTTACGGCCCTAATCGGTATTCGTTGCCGGCGTAGACGAGAGATAAACGATTTTCGGGTGAACGACGTTCGGTTGGTAGCGAGGTCGTAGAAGGAGAATTGGAAATGTTGGATGGTGCGCGTGCGATCGAAAGGTAATCGAATCGAGCGAATCCACCGAAGCGGATCTCCGCTGCAACCTCGGTAACCGCGAGCCGAAATCAGCCAACCGTGCGCTCGTTGACCTGACTCGATCGTATGGTACGATCGCGCAAATTCACCGGCGCGCAGCCGGGAACTTGGTTCGGAGCTGCGTGGTGTCTCGTCGATTCAACAGCTGAAAACGGAGGAAAAGAGGGAAAGAGGAACGCGTGTGCCGAGTCAACGAACGAGCGAATCGATAAAGAGCCCGGGTCTCGAGAATCAGCGTGATGCGCCGCGCGAATCGAACGACGCGCGACGAACGGCCGTCGAACCGGGACGATGCCGCCCGGTATAAACAAGTTGTCGAGGTGTCGCGTGACAGTACGAAACGTTCGGTTGGTCCTCTCTTTCTACGGAACATCGCGAGCGACGCTAGCCGACTCTACTACGCGGCCAACTGCATCGTGCATTGCCAACCTGATCGTGAAGCGTGATATTGCACCGAATCGCAAAACTACGGGGAAAATGTTGTCTATTCGAATTCTAGGTTTCCGTGTAAAGGAATCGCGCGATCGGGTCAGCCTGGTCACCACTGCGAACTCGATGTACTCCGCTATCCGATACGCCATGAAACTCCGGCGAGTTTGTATCGGATACATACAGGGTAGGGCGCCACATTTTGCCATCTGGATTTACGCCATTATTATTACGCACAGAAAACAATGTTTCAGATGAACTTGAATGGTTTTGAGAGGGCCACATTCTGATGGTGCATTTTTTTTGTAGGTGGACGTGTAAAGGACATTTGAAGGTCATTAATTTTATTTTTATTTTATTTTATTTTGTACGGACTGATGTCCTTTTGTACAATTGTATATAGTTTATACAGTATAACTAATAAACAGAAAAAGAAAAAAAAATTTAATTTTAAGTCTTAACACCGATTTAGTTGAGACTCTGTATACTTATAGATCTCGATCTCCTATTTACGAATATATACCATTATAGACGCTAACACTCATCAATAGTTTTTGAGAAATTCATAAACAAAGTTCTTAAATTACTGCTTAAATCTGCTATTGTAGAGGAGGTATACAACGAATATTTATTTTAGAGGTATATAACTAATTAATTTCGGCTAATTTATTTATAATTTATTAATACGTTTGTTCTTTAACTTGTATATAAATAAATGTGCAATATCTTACGAACAAGTTAATGTGACACAGCGAATTTATTTATAATTTATTAATCCTTTTGTTCTTCAACGTGTAATAAATGTGCAATCCCATATAGACAAGTCAATGTTACACAGCGAATAAATAATATAAATAAATATAAAAAAAAATTTCCACCAAATGAGAATCGAACCCTAGCCCACCGGGTGGAAGTCTCGTTGCATACCACTTAAAAACTTTGTTTATGAATATCTCAAAAACTATTGAGTGTTAGCGTCTATACGGTATATATTCGTAAATGGGAGATCGAGATCTATAAGTATACAGAGTCTCAACTAAATCGGTGTGACAACATTCTTGCACTCTCCTTGTAAGAAAATACAGGTACTATTAACGAATAGTAGTGCGCAATTTTGTTTTGAATGCCTGTAACGTGCCATTAAAAAAAAATAATATTCTTATAAAATATGTTAGAGCTAGCAATAATGCGATTTAATGGATTTATTACTCCATATGAGGATTTGGATTTCATTGTTTGAAATCCTGCTCTCTTTCTCAAAATACGTTCAGGAACATAGAAATTGATTACGGTCCCGACTCTCGCGAATCAGTCGACACTGTTTTCAGCGATCGCAGGGACAATATTTTCGCGGAGCTCAGTCCCGTGCGGTGCAGCGGCAGGTCTAGCAGCCGAGAACACGCTCCACTGAGCCAGACCAGACACACCTGGGTCGCCGGAAAAACTCCCGAGCCGTAAAACTTGACCGTAACACCGTGCCGGATTTGTTCGAGGGACAAAACGAAAATGGTTGTTCCGGTGCGGCGAGTTTCTTCGGGCAAAGGAACCGACAGCACCATAGATCGCCGCTAACGATGTACGTATCGAGGAGCCACTGCGATTCGAGTAAACTTTGCAGCTCTCTCGGTGGCCTTGCCCTCGCGAGCGCAAGGTCAAAGTTCACGAGCGGTCTCTCTTGTTTGCGTCTCGTCTCGCCACGCTGCGACGAGTCGCGTTGCCAATTTCGGCGCGAATATGGATAAACGCGGGTAAGCTCGATCGACGGACGATAAATAGCTGCGTATTTGGGACGGATCCCATGGAAATCACAGATACAAATTTCCCCGACAACATTTCACCGACTCCAGATTTGACTGACAACGAATTTAACCGACAGCGGATTTGATCGACAAAAAAAATTGACCGCCAACGAATCTGAAATCGTTCTCGATCAAATTCGTTATCGGTCAAATTCGTTGTCGGTCAAATTCGTTGTCGGTCAAATTAGTCGACTGTCAAATTCGTTGTTGGTTAAATTATTCGTCGGTTAAATTCGTGGCGGTCAAAATCGTTGTCGGTTAAAGGCGTTGTCGGTCAAATTCGTTGTTGGTAAAATTAGTCGTCGGTTAAATTCATGTCGGTCAAAATCGTTGTCGGTTAAAGGCGTTGACGGTCAAATTCGTGTCGGTCAAAATCGTTGTCGGTTAAAGGCGTTGTCGATCAAATTCGTTGTCGATCAAATACGTTGGCGGTCAATTTCGTCGTCGGTCAAATCTGAAGTCAGTGAAATGTCGCTGGTGAAAACTGTGGCGGGAAAATCTGTGTCGGTGATTTCCACGGGACCCATTTGGGACGTAGCCTTTTTTTCGGACGTGGAGGAACCGGTAGTACCTCGTCCTGCAAGTACCACCATAATGGAGGCTCGGGGGTGCCACAACCCTCCACACCCAAGGGTGCCAGTGGAAGACTGGACCCTTTTTACCAAACTAAATTGAAATCACCCTCCTCCCGACCCCCTTTCCGCATACCGAAGGGAGGGTGATAACTAATTCCATACCTGTTCCTTGCAAAAACGTAGCCTAATTCCCACTCCCTTTTTGACAAACTCTTTTCTTCGATCTGTGGATCGCTTTTCCTCGATCACTCTTTCCTCCATCGATCTCGTTGATCGACAACAGAAGAAGATTCCCAATGTACAGGAGAATGAGGTACGTGCTCGTTGTATTCGCGAGAGACCGGTTTCCTTCTTTCGTCCTTGTTCCTACCCTGTTTCGCGGATTATCCGCCATCGCCGTTGTTTCCTAGCTGTTCCATGAACAGCGTTTCATCTTGTTCACTGTCCCTTCGTTTTCCGCGTCGCACTATGGGGTACTTGGCCGATCTAGCTGGCCAAAACTATTTTTTCTACTTAACGTGTTTAAAATGTACCTACTAACTTATTTATAGTATTTTTTCTTAAAAAAAATAATTATAAACAAATAAAAATTAATTATTTTTATTGAAAATATTATTTTTAACTAATTTGACAGTACGCGCGAATTACTACAATATAAACAATAAAAGTAACAAAAAATATAATATAATATATAATAATAACCAATAATACGATTAAATAATAATAATAAATAATAATACGCTTGCAATTTCATTTTTGTGGCAAAAATTAGATGTAACGATAACTTGTGCATCTGCAAACTAGTGCAACTTTTTTTTAGGCGAAAATAAAGTTGATACCTTCCACTTAATAGTAGTTAAACAAACATTACCGGGAGGGACCCGGAAGCACAACTAACTCCTTCCAAATGTATGAACTTCGAGATTAAAAGTGCCTTCAAATTGACTTTTTTCAGTAACCGTTATTTTAATTATATAAATACATATCTGATTGCAATTTTGTGAAAATCTCATGGGTACTCGGGTACCCGGGTATCTCATATACCCGGGTAAAAGTCCGAGCTCTAGCAGGTACAGTCTCGCGCGGACGCGAATCCGATCTAAATCGTAGATGGTCGATCAGTCAGTTGGTCGATTGTTGTTGTTAGTCTTTTGCCAGCTAGATCGGCCAAATATCCCATAGTGCGTAGGTTAGATTCGGAAAAACCAGAGAGATTAGCGTTTCACGGCGGCGAGATCGACGAGGAGAAGATAACGGAAGCGGCGCGGTGGGAGGGGAAGGGTAGAGAACGCGTCGCGTCGCACGAAAACCAAAGGGACACGATTCACGGCGGTCAATTACCGCGAAGGATTTTACGCGAGTAGAGGGGTTAACCTTGAAATCGCGCAGTCGACAGACGCGATCGAGAGCTCCTCTCGGCGCGCGTTTGATGTTTCCGCGCACGGCATTCGCCGAAGATCGCATTCGTTTCGAAACCGAAACGGTTCGGTCCAATATGTACGGATGATAGAATAATCGCGGATCGTAGCCCTCGGTTCGGTCGGCAGCTTCCCTCGAACTCGAATCCGTCGGCGACCTCGGTTCGCCTTGTTTCTCCCTCTCCGCCCTCCTCTCGACCCCGCTCAGCGACGTTCACCGTTCTTCCGCGCCCCTCTACACGCATCGCCTAACCTCGGCTCTGCTCGTTTCGTCCAGCCTCGTTTCGCCTCTCTCGGCTGTGCTTCAGCCTCGTGGTTCGGCTCGCAACGGGCCTTGCATCGCCTCGGTTCGCCTCGGTTCGCCTGGTCTGGTTCCATCATCCGTCCCGTTTCGTCCCATCCTGTCTCGTATCGTCCCGTACCGTCCCGTATCGTTCCGTACCGCACCGTACCGTACCGTATCGTACCGACCCATCCCGTATCGTCACGGCCGACCCGCCAGTCCTCCCAGAGTCTTGTCCATCTACACTTTTCTCATATCCAATATATTCTCCTTTTTTTAACTTTAGTGAGGGTAACAATTTTCTAATGTTACGGTGAATGTAGCGGAAGTGGAAAGTCGACCGCGAAAATTTTCAATTGAAACTTCTTTATTTCTTACCACGACGGGATTCGAACCCCGGTCTATCGGTTGGTAGTACAACTCTTTTTTTAACATGTTTATTGGTTTAATTAGTACAGGATTAAAAGTATATAAGTTACAGTATTAAAAGTATATTAGTATTTAAAAAAGATAAAGTGGGTATTTATTAAGAAAAAATCCCTGCATCAGTCTTTGGTTGAGGAACTTAATTTAGTGTAACTTAGTGGCTAACTTACGTACTAGTCTTAAGAATAAATGTATTTACATATTTACAGGAAAGAAACAAAAAAACAGTAGGCAATCGTGCCTTTCCGGTTATCTGACAATTACAATTTTGTGTAGTTGTATTGCGAACTTAGGGGAGATTAGGCCCTGGTTTGTTGTAGGTGTTTGACTTTCCGGTCATGAAGGTCTTTGATATGGGCATCATTTAAAGAAAGCCACCAATATCTTTTTATGTCTAGTCGATGGAAATCGACGTAGTCTGTATTGGGGGTGGAGCGAGAGTACTTGAAGTTGTCTCTGTTTATTGTGAAGTCAAGGTGGTGGTACGAAATGCGTTTATCAGCTTTATTACGCTTCCAGTGATAAATTAGGTTTGTGTTACTAGAGTCTTGTATTAATCCTGCTTGGTCGCAGTGTAAGAAAGCCTGGGGGGTGGTGTAACCGTTGGCAAGTTGTATTTGTGATTCGGTTAGGTTTTGGTGGATAATTGAACGGATGATGTCATTATCAATGAAAGGTAGTTCGCTGTAGTAATTACGGATTATTTTGATAATAAAGGAATCAATTCTAGGGATCTCGGCCTTGTTGTAAAGTATTTGATTATTGACGAAGTGTTTCCAGTGGCAGTCAAACTCCTTACCTGCTTTTGTGTAGAGAAACTTGTTCAATCATTCAAATAATTGATTTTTTTAAAGGATGTGGGGGAAAATACAATTACGTACACCCCAGAAGGGGGTAGTGTGGCGCTAACCGCTCAAGATGTTCGGAGTCGGCATACCCACTGAAAACCTAAAACCACACCCGGGACAGTCGATAGACTGGCCCTCTACTATCTTTTGCCCGAATTGATATCCACGTTCCTGTTTCCCACAATACACGTGGTATCCAATTCGGGTCTAGCCACGTATCCAATTCTCCCTGATATCCATTTAGAATTCGCGACCTTCGATCTAACCATTTACCGCTTGATAAGGACTCGACCATACTATTCCAATTTTAGCCAAGAAGTTAGCGTATCGGTTAGGTGTCTTAGAGGACGCAGCTCGAAGTTCGAGCGACTGTAAGCTGTTCCGTGTAAATTACCGTCGCGGTCTGCAACGACGTTTTTACGTCGCGGGGACGGATAAGCGGTGCCGGACTGTGGGAAATCGTCGAGCGGAGTCCGTGGGACGTCGAGCCGCGAGCAGATGGGAAGGAATCATCGACGCGAAGGTGGTCGATGAGATCGAGGAACGGAAGGAAGGAGGACGGAGGAACGAGAAGATTGGTGGGAAGGGGTGGAAACGGGAGACGCGCAAGAGAGGGTGGTGGTCACGGTGGTAATGGTAGGGTCGACGGTTGATAGGGTAGTGGCGCGGAAGGCAGGGACGCAGGGGCGTACAGCGATATAGAACGCCGGCGCGGCGGAGGTTAATGCCGCGATCCGGTTCAGGGGGCAGCCTCGATGCCTGCCTGAAAACGAGGCACGGCCAGCTAGCTGCCTGTATAGCTTAACAACCGCGCAGCTATACATATGCAGCGGCTGTGTAGCGACCGACTGGCCGTCTTCTATGTATATCCACAGTGTATGTATAGCACACAGTTATACACGTATAGCCGGCCGTGACTGACTGGCTGGCCGTTCGACCGGTTGCCTCTCCTCCACACCGCGCGGGCGCGCGCGCTTCTTCGCTTTCTTGTCCGTCCTCTCGATCGTTCGCTCGATCGACCAACTGACCGATCGACCGTCTACGATTTAGATCGGATTCGCGTCCGCGCGAGACTGTACCTACAGCGCAACTAGAGCTCGGACTTTTTCCCGGGTACCCGAGTACCCATGAGATAGCCGAGTATCCGGGTACCTGGGTATCTCATAAGACATAAGTCATAAACGATTTCGTGCAATTTAAAACAATAATGAAATTAAAAGAACGTTGATATATTAATTTAAATTTATTAAAATCGTTCTTTTCATATTGATGCAAACGATTTGTATTGTGCATAAAGATACGCAATGCATTCATGAGATACCCGGGTGCTCGGGTAATTTTTGTTTACACGAATACCCGGGTAATGCTGTTTACCCGAGTATTCGGGTACCCGAATAATTTTTGTTTACCCGGTTATCTCACGGGTAACCCGCGTACTCGGGTATCTCATAAGTCACAGCTCTAGTTTACACGAATACCAGGGTATTCGGGTAATGCTGTTTACCCGGGTATCTTAGAAGTTATTTACCCGGGTATCTCATAAGTCACAGCTCTAGTCGAAAGACGTTTCTCTTCCGGCAAAGAATTGATCCCGTCCATCGTTGCCGAAAGAGACGAGTCGGATTTCGCTACTAAATCCATCAATACATCGACGCGCGTATTCGGTGCACGATCGTCGGAGATCCAGACAAACATCCGCATCGGCAACGTTTTCCAATGCCGTTCTCAAGGTCCGTCGCGACACGACTCTCGAACGTACCGAGACGACAAACGTTCCGGATTGATTAATTCGGATTTCTGGTGGTAGCGGTCCAGCAGTTCTCGTTGGTCCACGAATGTGTCGTTAAATGTCGGAGTTGACATCGTTTAACCCGTCTTCCCGTTGCTCCCGACACTCGGCTCCCGGTTTGTTCGTTCGTTGGTCTCGGTCGCGTCTCGTTTTTCGCGAGACTCGCGACTAGCGGGCTCTCGCAGGCTCTGACTCGCGCCAGGGCCGTCGGTGCGAGGTCAACGGCAAGCGGACTCGTTGCCTGTGAACGCGCGATCTCGTCTCGCTTCACCTCTCGTCGGTTCGCTACTTGTCACGCATGGTTCCTCTTCTTGTCCGGGCAATCGCGTCTTTTCCAAACAGCGCGCGCGGCCAGCAACGCCTTTCCCTTTTCCATCGATGCGCCGCACTATGGGGTACTTGGCCGATCTAGCTGGACAAAATTATTTTTTCTGCTTAACGTGTTTAAAATGTACCTACTAACCTACCGGGTTAGCCGTAAGATACCCGGGTAAACAGCATTACCCGGGTATTCGTGTAAACAAAAATTACCCGATTGTATTGTGCATAAAGATCCGCAATGCAATCATGAGATACCCGAGTGCTCGGATAATTTTTGTTTACACGAGTACCCGGGTACCCGAGTAATTTTTATTTACTCGGGTATCTTACGGGTAACCCGGGTACCCGAGTAATTTTTATTTACTCGGGTATCTTACGGGTAACCCGGGTACCCGAGTACCCATGAGATACCCAGGTAGAGCAAAACTACCTGGGTATCTCATAAGACATAAGTCATAAATGATTTTGTGCAATTTAAAACAATAATGAAATTAAAAGAACACATTGATATATTAATTTAAATTCATTAAAATTGTTCAAGAGCTTTATTAAAATCGTTCAATATCGTCTGCTTTTTCCTATTGATGCAAACGATTTTTATTTTGCATAAAGATCCGCTGTGTATTCATGAGATACACGGGTACTCGGGTAATTTTTGTTTACCCGGGTATCCAGGTAATGTTTACCCGAGTACCCGAGTAATTTTTGTTTACCCGGGTATCTCACGGGTAACCCGGGTACCCGGGTATCTCATAAGACATAAGTCATAAATGATTTTGTGCAATTTAAAACAATAATGAAATTAAAAGAACACATTGATATATTAATTTAAATTCATTAAAATCATTCAAGATCTTTATTAAAATCATTCAATATCGTCTGTTTACCCGGGTATCTTACAGGTAACCCGGGTACCCGGGTATCTCGTAAGTCACAGCTCTACTTTCGATGTGTTCGCGCGCAATAGAACGGATAGGGGATGGACTCGGATTTCTAGGATTGCGAGGGTGAGGAATGCGCCTTCTTATTTTTTGATTACGCAAAATAAAAGCGCTAGATGAAAGATCTATTTAGGCCACGATCGCTCTCAGCAGTACTATTTTTATGTTCACAAGACGCAGTTTGCATTATTTGGCAACGTAATTTGCATTATTCGGAAACATACAATTGCACGTGCAGCTATTTTCATAAAGCTACGACAGCCACGTGTTAAAATGGACTTCTGAGTGCGTCTTTGCATTAT
>CM052342.1:3217520-3228862 GCA_028455595.1 Lasioglossum vierecki | reverse complement strand
TATAATTTATATGTCTTGGAAACTGCTTTTAGCAATGTAAATAAAATGTTCTGGTAACGCATTTCGATCAGGAAAATTTCATAGTAGCTAGACTGTGCTGATCTCCTCAAAACAGCGAATTAATTCGTGTAAAGGAGCGCATAGTTTTCCCGTAGTTCAAATTTCAGTTTCAAACGAACCGCCGAACAGTTGCGCCGCGAACGGCAATCTCCCGAACTACAATTCAGCCTCCGTACAGCGCCATTCCGTGTAGCGGCGAAACGCTCAAACTGTTAGCCAAATGTTATCGACTATCGATAACCAAGATGGCCGGCTAACAGTTTGAGCGTTCCGCCACTACACGGAATGGCGCTGTACGGAAATTTGAAACTGAAACTGAAATTTGAACTACGGGAAAACTATGCGCTCCTTTACACGAATTAATTCGCTGTTTTGAGGAGATCAGCACAGTCTAGCTACTATGAAATTTTCCTGATCGAAATGCGTTACCAGAACATTTTATTTACATTGCTAAAAGCAGTTTCCAAGACATATAAATTATATTCTAATCATTTATAACAAGACTGTCGAGTTGGTCCACTAGACAATTAAATATTTAATTTTTATTCCATTTTTTATATTGTTCATACATTTGGAAGGAACTAGTTGTCCTTCGGGTCCGTCCCGGTAATGTTTGTTTAACCACTCTAAAGTGGAAGGTATCAGCTTTATTTTCACCTAAAAAAAAGTTGCACAAGTTTGCAGATGCACAAGTTATCGTTACGTCTAATTTTTGCCACAAAAATAAAATTGCAAGCGTATTATTATTTATTATTATTTAGTCGTATTATTGGTTATTATTATATATTATATTATATTTGTTGTTACTTTTATTGTTTATATTGTAGTAATTCGCGCGTATTGTTAAATTAGTTAAAAATAATATTTTCAATAAAAATGGTTAATTTTTATTTGTTTATAATTATTTTTTTAAGAAAAAATACTATAAATAAGTTAGTAGGTACATCTTAAACACGTTAAGCAAAAAAAATAATATTTGCGCTTGGCTATTGGGTGTATATATGGTACACACACACACACGCGCGCGCGCGCGCGTGTTTATGTATATATTTATATACAAACCTATGATATAATAATAGATTATACTGATTTCATGCAGATGAAACAATTTATTGATGTTTAAATTTTAATAACAGTAAAAAAATAATATATTAAATAAATACTCGGAAGATATAATATACTTCTTGCATCTTCTTTAATAAAAGAAATTTTATCTAAAATGTTTTACAGATTAATTATATATAATTATACATTTCAACTTCGAATCGTGGTATTAGGTTTAAGATAACAATGATATGCATGGTTTTGCAAAGTAATCCTTTTTGTAGCATTTACTTTTTTTTAATTATATATATATTAGACAGGATCCATTTGTTTCAGATATATATGTACACATAAATCGCCATGAATACAAAACTATATTTATAAGACGTTTTTAAAATTGTGCTGTACATTAGTAACATTTTACAGATATTTTATTAAAATGCAATTACTAGTTATTCTTGCATGCTATTAATATTATAAGAGCACTTCCATTATCTTTATTTATAAAACTATTTGTATATATATAATAAAAAGGCCATTCAACTCTAGGATTGAAGTAGAAATATACTGAAAGGTACTAGTGCATGTAAAAAATTGATCTTTATCGTGATAATGTAAATATAGTTGATGCTTTCTACTTTATCTAACGTATTTTAACTTTGCATAGTATTCGTATCAAATAATATACTATTGCAGGATTTTAGGAAAAAGAGGTGAGAACCGGTCACAAGTCAGGTTCGAAGCCTTTGACTTTTCCTAATCTCCATATAGTTATTTGGTCTGGGAGGTCCTGATCCCACATTATTATAGATTTTATTAACTCTGCATGTGAAATAAGACTGGCTTCTTAACGTTCTAAGCGCAAGTATACGTTTTCTCAATCATTAATGTAGGATTACATAATTCATTCACAACAAACGTTTTCATAATATTTCTCGGTAATATTTTATAAAATACACTGACATGTCTAGATTTACTCGCTTATAATAACAATAATTACAATTAATGATAAGAACAAAATGGAATTCATTAAAATTAGATAGAATCGGTGTAGGTATACTAAATCTTTAGTATACCTACAAAGATAATGATATATGATATTGATTTCAGTCGTCCACTCAGTTAATATACATATATATATATTACAATGTTTGTTATGTATCATTTTGAGTGGATAGTTCATAATTCGAATTTATACAAAATAATTTTGATAACATCCGTGCGTTTATAAAATGGACGGTTAAATTTGAATACTTTATAGAAAAATACTAGTAAATTCCTTATAAGAAAACAGCTGATGGTGTATGAATAGCGAGAAAAAATTATCTTTGGCTATTATCATATAGATTAATGAATTACATATAACGCGTTTTCTATCGGTTAATGAGTGTCTCGATTCCTCTTATTACGATTACGCAGCAACGAAGCGTCCAAAAGAGAATAAGTGCCAGGTTCAAACACTGGTGGATACTCTAAACCAGGATAATCAGGCGGGGGAGATGTTGGTGGTGGTATGTAAGGCAATGTTGGTGGATTTAATGAATGTCTACTGGTGCTGGTGAATCCTTTCTGACATGCAGAATAATTTGTACCATTCTGAAAAAAATGTTTACATCAAAATGAATGTTCGATATAATTGAAAGTGTGGATTTTGTAGGTTTATAATACGCATATCTTGTTATGCAAAAAATATAATATAGCAATAGCTTTATATGTACAGAAAAATGTAAATTACAGTGAAACCTCGTTTAACTGAATCCCGATTATCCGCAGTTTTAATTATCCGGTGTAATCCGGTTAATCGAAATCGTGAATAATCAATCGAACGCCGGGTAATCAAAACCGAGAAACATTTTTCTGTGGCCAGGTCTTGTTTGTTTCGGTCGCCGGTCCTGGTGCTTCGTAATCGAGGTTCCACTGTACCAAAATACATACTTACTTTTGACGTTAAGTTTGGAGAACACGGTGACGGCGTGTCTGGACTCCAATCACTGACAGAACTAACAGAAGTGAAACTTTGACTGAGTGTTTGCGCACTATTTCCGCTGAAAGAACTAACAGATTGACTGATTCCACTATCACCAGGACTTTGGCTATTCGATCGGCTGGGCAATCGCGATTGATTGTAACCTTTTTCTCGAAACAATGCTCTATGTAATCTTGGTGAACCTGTAGAAAGTTATCACTGCTATATCATGTACGTATGAAAAAGTTTTAATTGTTTTTATTTCAGTTTCCTGTGTTAATTTACCTAATAATGTTTTTTGAGTTTCTTTAGGAAGATCAAGCGTGCAAGGTTTTTGTTGACTTTTGTTACCGAATAAATTTCTCAAGCGACTGGGCTTTTGAACCTGTTCTCGTTTATCCAAATGCATTTCAAACGCAGCCGTCATTCCTTCTTGTTCGAACGTGGACGTTGGCATAGGTGGTGGTTGGTACTGCGCTACATTTTTTAAACGCGTTTTATCGGAATCGTTATCCTTCTTGTCGTTTCTTCGTAAAGAATCCAACCAATGTTTATCCGACACAGAATGGTCACGACGACTTGTCAGGTTGAAACTTCCCTTGCGACTTACAGTTGCTTCTTTCTTTACACGATTTAACGTTTCGTAAATAGCAGGATATGTAAGGTCACTACTAGATCCAGAACAACCTGCAAAGTAAATCTCTCATATTTATATTGTACAAGATCGTTCATATTTTAGCATATGAAACCTACCATCGTTTCGAGTAAGTCGTTTTGGTACTGACTTCGTGTCATCCACGAAATTACCAATATTTCTTGAAGAATAATAATCGTAAGATCTAGAGGTTTCATGATGATTCGATGACTGTGAACATGCACAGACATTAGAACCGTATTCACAAGTTATACTTCCTTGCCTTTCAAACGGTTCAACGATATCCGATTTATTATGATAAAAAGAAGCAGATTGTTTTGAATCGGTCCCAACACTTCTCAAATGTATCGAGTCACATAGTTTTGCTTGTTGAGAGTTTAATCCATCTATGGGATTTCTTTTATGCGTGTAACTCGATTCGTTTGATTTTTTCTGAACTGGATATTTCGATGACTCTCCTCTATTTTCATATCTTTCCAATTCAAAATCTGCACTTAGTTGTCTTGTATTTAAAGTATCCGTGTTTCTTGTGTATCCATATGCTGCAGCGTTATTGACATCGCCGTTTGCTTTGCTCCGAGCATGTATAACATCGTTATTGACTGCTGTATCAGTAATAGTCTTGGACTGATCATTAACTGTTCCACTGTCGTGCAAATTTCTATGTTGAACATGAACATGATCGCTGGTTAAAGGTGTTATGTGCGGTGATACAGATCTATTTCTAGATAATGGTCTTCGATCATCTTGTTGCGATAGCATAAATTCTTCTAATGTGATAAACCCTTGTAACTCGTCCGGTCTCCTGTTTCTGCTAGTAACACACCTACGTTAGACATTAATTTTACTGGTCATTTTAATATGTATTTGCTTTAATATGAAAGATATTGATTATCATAAGTATAGAGTTAAGGATACAGCAGAGGAACATACTATAATAAGGAAAGACATGTACAAAACAGTAACGTGTAAAATAAAATTAATCAACGTTTTGTGTTAATTATTTTATTGTAGAGCATGTAATGTAACAATTATCTTTTAAAATTCAGAATTTGTTTTTAGTGATTTCTACAATGAAAAAGAACAGCATGGTGGCAGCCAGTAAGAAGTTAGTGAAAAAAACTGTTAATCTTGCAAACATATAATGGATGTATTTGTATTTACCTGTCTGTTGTACGCCTATAATCCCCCATATCTTGAGTACTAGTCGACATATCAGTAGTACTTTGGGACGCACATAATCCGTAAAATGTGCTTCCCGCAATTGTCATTTGTATGTCCGATGAATTTGGAATAGACTCTGGTTTCCTAGAAAGGTCAACATACATTTATATGGAATCTGTATCTTACATGGTTCTGTTATACAGACGATAGACGTACTTGTTAGGAGTAGATGTAGGAAGTACTCTTCTATAACTTCTAAATTGTGCTGTTGGAACAGGTACATTATGATTTCGTGTACCAAGAAATTTCAAATATTTTCTATCTAAGCTGGCACCGCTCATTTCATGATCCTTATATCCAGAGGAGTCCTTCCGAACAACTTTTTTCAATGATCCAAACGGTTTTTCCAAGTATGGTTTATATTCTGGTGTTTGAACGGTTTTAGCTTTAGGCTTTTGTTCGCCGTCGCTTTCGTCTGTTTCACTGAAAAGGGCGCTATTTCTACTATGACTATCAGCACCTAAAGTTGCTTTGTTGATTGCTTCCAACCACAGACTAAGAGAATCTTCAGTGTCTGCGGCGAAATAAAACACCGTTCCTGTATGATAAACTTTGAATGCATACTTTCTAGATTTTACTTCGAGAGCTCGAGACACGGTAAATCCTGTCAGAGCTATCAGACAATCTGCTTTCATGCTGGTCTGAGTTTTAAATCTATAAATGTAATTGAATCAGTATTCGCACGCGATAAATATAAATAAATATCACAGTTTATTTAACAAACCTGTATAAAGAGGAACACTTTAAAACAAACCAAGCTTTAGCCCAAGCACCGCCAGCACCTCTTGTACGGTACGTCAACCATCCTTCCAAATCACTTGGACCTATGTCTTTAACGGAAATATTTCTTCTCCCTGAATGAAAAGACGAAATAAATAAGGAAAATGCAGGGACAAATGGCTAATAAATGATTTTTATAATTGCTTACTTGCAAACAATATACTTCGTTTTCTATTACTTCTGGGACTGTTACTAGAAGATTTGCTTAAACTTCCATGTAGTCCAATACTTCTGGCTACCATCATGGCTTTATTAACTACACCTTTTTCAAAATGTTTCTCTTTTTCAGTAGTTTTCGATTTATGTTCTAAGAATTGTAATTGCTTAGAAGAGCATGAACCATCTAATAAATCCATATTTTGTGAATAAGATTCAGCATTGTGACCTTCGATCATCGAACTGGCATAAGGTTCATACTTATCACAGATAGACTTGTCTTCCTTTATTTGCTTATGATTGTATTCCATGAATGAAGAATCCATATTTACACTAGATCTAAGTTCATTAATTAAAAAATTATTTAGGTCGTCAATATATTCAATTGATCTTTCGATACAACTGTTGTTAGCATCTAAATAATCTTGCTTTTCTTGAAGATCCACGTTGATTTTACCGTGACTTTCTGTATAATATTCCTGTTTTTTTAAATCTTTTCTAACAGTAGATCTGTGAGACGCATAAAGTTTTTCTTGATCTTCAATAGTCCTCGAGTTATTATCACAATGCGAAGTCGTCAACTTTGTATAATATTTACGTGGAGGAGGATCCGGAGGTATTAAATGAGATTTAGGTTCTAGTTTTTTAGTCGACTCAATTTTCGTTTGCTCCACGTATTTGCATGGTTGCACTATATTTCCTTGATTAACTGGATCTTTCAATTTTTTATCATTCATTTTTTGACTAATTTGTATGTGGGGAATGTTCTGAGTAATATTGTGTACATTATCTTCGACGAAACTGTAGTCACAATTTGTCCTCGCATTTTCTTGAACTAGCACTTTCTCTTTCATCGATGCATTAGAACACTTCCTTTCTATCAACTTTGAATGTTCTACCGGAGCACAATTGAACGTTTGAAGAATTCTACCAAAACTACTTAAGTTCGAATTGTTCTCAATATTATTTTGTGCATGATTATTCGCTAATTCTAATTTGTCTTCGTTATTCTCGTGTTTCGAAGTTGAATTACTTCGAAAACTTTTAACGTTAGATGGCTGCGATGCATTTCCCGTTCTAACGTTTGAATTATTCATTGCATTTCTCTTGACATATTTATTTACATCGGAAATAATACATTCATTATTGCTTTGGTCATTTTCTATACTGTTTCCATGACTTTCCTCAGTATGTACATATATTTTGGGCAAGTTGGATGATTGAGACGTTTCAACAAATTGTTCCTTAGTATTTTGTTCTTCACTCGTAATATTATTATCAATGATCACATGACAACTTTGTCGTTGATCGCAAATATCTTTTAACTTTTGTTGATTATCTAAACTTGTAGATTTCAATTCAATATCAGTCTTATTCGCAGATACATTGCTTATATTATTTGTAGATGATTCTAACGTATAAAATAATTTTTGCTTTCTGTCTTCAGCGTTATCGGTACCCATTAAATCGTATGCCGGTGTACTATAACTCTTATCCAATCTACCTCGTTCTTTAACAGTACACGAACTAAACTCTTTACTATCTAGCACGTTTTTATGATTACTAGTATGTCTATCTCTAATAAAATTGTTGCACTCATCTAAAGGCACACTTGTATCACCAAAACTATTATTATTGGTAACATTAGCAGATTTTGGAGAAGTTTGGCTGGAAATGTTAGTATTATTAGTAGTTAACGTTTCCTCACAATTTTCCACACTTTTACATTCGTGCTTTCCTTCGTGTACAACATTAATCGCATTATCTATCTGAGGAACATCGGATTTTACAGATTTCTCTTGAAACTGTAGTTTTTTATCGTCAATTTGTACATCAGACCTCTTCCTTCTTTTACTCTGTTCGATGCTCAAATATGACTGCGGCCGTAAATTTGAAGGGACATTATCTAAGCCATGAGCACAAGATGCTGCTTTATCCCGTAACTGAGAACTTGTACTATGTTCCTGTTTCAATTCTTTCCAAAACTGTTCAATATCAATTCCGTGCTTAGTAGTGGGACTAGCGCCAGTTATAGTAGCCCGTCTTTGAACTGAATTTCTTGGTTTCGTTGAGTATAATCGAATTGACAGAGGCGGTTCTGCCTCGCTATCAGAATCACTACTATCTATGATCATCGTATCTAATATATTCACTGTATCTAAAATACTTGCTGGTTCCGGACTGGGATTCTTTGGCATGTGCCTAAACAAATTTTGAATTAACATTACTCAATATAATACAAATATAAAATTATCTTTTTAAAATTAAAATATATACGATATATGTAGTATCAGTCTCGAAATATAACGAGTTATTATTTTACAAGCTGTTTTCTCGGAATCTAATGAAGATATTGACTTGATTTGTGCTTAAATTAAATGACAAGAAGGCAATTTTGCAATTTCGCAGTTTTACCATTTTCAACTTTGCAACTTTAGAATTTTACAGTTTTACGATTTGCTGCTTTGGAATTCTACAATTTCACAGTTTTACAATTTTCTACTTTGCAACTTCAAAATTTCACAATTTTAGCATTTCCCACATTCCTCACAATTCAAAACTTGCACTCCCCTAAATTTAAACTCGATATTTTCCTCGATTTAAAATCTGTTATAACTCTGTAATTATGCACAATAAAAAATTACTGTTTAACAAATGCAAAAAATATTGAATTACACATAGTTAAAAATGACTAGTTGTAAAAATATGTTTAGTGAAAATTCCATTGCAATATCTCTACTGGTTCAAAAGTTATAACAAAAAGAGGCAGGATTTGTGTGCCACCTTCGTCGTGTGCTATATATAAGTAAATACATACCTTGGTAATGGCATTGTAAAATCTGGTATAGTCAATAATTCTGGCCTTGGTGATGGAAGATTATGTTGCCATCTTGTTGTGTACGATGTTTTCTTATTGCTTGGAAGTCGATACGGTTTTATATAGATTTGACCATATACTTTCGTATGCCTTGGTCTACGTTTTAAAGTCAGCAATACTTCGGCAGGACTTTCACGAAATAGCTCTAAAAGATTCTTTCGTTCCCAACCAACCACAGTCTGATAATTTACCTAAAACATATACTTAAATAATGATTAAATATTTTATTGAATTACTGTTTCACACAGACCATATTAAGATTGAAACAGTACTTGAACTATTTCGTCTCCTTCTTCCATTTTGCCACACTGATGGGCAGCCGATCCAAATTTAATTTCTGCAATTTGATGAGCTCCATGGAAAGATGGCAAAATATAAAATCCCTAAAAAGCAATGATTGAAAATGTCAATCTTTTATATAATAAATAATTATAAAAATTATTATTCCCTGGTAGTACATTAATTATATTATATACTATCGGGTAATTATCTGAACAGGAAGTTAGAGTTGTGACGAATCAATGGTTGCAGGTTTATCTGTAAAGGATGTAGTAGATAATTTCTTTCACAACGAGTACGAAGAGTAGCATTTTACAACTTCTGTGAAATTTAATATGGTACACTACATACATTACAGATTTGTTTTAAAGAGAAGAAAGCAACGTGGACAACATTATTATTCTTTCGGACAAAACAATTATAATTACTTGAAAACTTACCAGATCGTCTCCCGGTTTCTTTTTTAACGTAGCTAAATCTAAACTGGTCGGTTGTAATATAATAGGATCGGTAATATCTTGTATTATATAATCTGCTAATTTCGCCAATTGTCCGCAAATCGTTCTGATTTCTTCTATTGGCTTTTCTGCGAATCTATCTCTTTGAGCACACGTGGCCATTTCTAAAGCCAGTTTCATCAATTCAACTTTTTTATCATTGTATTCTAGTTGGCCAGAAAATGGCGAACGGTCCAGCCATCTCACTAAAGGTTTTACAGCTGTTATGACAGACGCCACATCGGATAACGTTTGCGTAGTAACAGGTTTAGAATCTGTTTGACGAGATAATTCGTTTTGTAAACTATGCGCCTGGCAAGACAGTCGGAGTGCCAAAAGCTGCAGATTCTCACGATCAAGCTCATAATGAAAATTTCTTAAATATTCCACAGCTTCGAGAATAATCTCCTGATGACCAAGTTTCACCACTCCGAGGTGTTCTAAATCTTCTGGTCTTAGACTCAATAACTGTTGTCCACTGACACCATGATTTGAAAAACTGTGTACGTAAGGAAGTACAGAATTCTCTAAGCCTGAAACAAAAATTAATTTTGCTCTAGGAATATCTCACTAATTCCAATGAACAACGTATAAACAACACAAACGTAAACAACGTTAACAATTCACAGAAAAACATTTCACGTTAGCGTTGAATTAGATGAACATCTAATCTATATAAATAAAAATTAAATGCTGTTCTTTGGTAAGCGCATCACTTGAGATCAGCTAGACCGATTTGGCTAATTTTTTTTTTTAAATGTTCGTAATAGTTCGAATAAAGTTTTTAGGGGAAGAAAAATGTGAAAGTGCTTTTTTCTACGGGATTTTTGTATGAACTCAAAGATCATAACCCACGATTCGAACGATGGATGTTGATTGCAAACAAATTTATTGAAATTTGGGCAGAACAACGTATGTTGAGTTAGCTATTTATAAATAATGTTTGATTACTTCCTAATTTTATTGTAAAACAGCAGACAGTTCAGAATACTTTTGCTCTATCGTAAACATTACTTTCGATTAAAAACAATCGTGTTCATTGTAACGAATGTAAACAAAAACTTGATTAGGAACATCAAACACAGAAGCACTTTTCCGTGTTACGTAGAAATCATTGTTACGATTGCTGTAACCTTTCTTTAGGATAAAACATTGTCTGCGAAGTAAGCATTTGCGATGGGTGATTAAACGAATCAACACTGTTTTACACAAGTAATAAAGTGAATGATCACGCGAAGAGAAAAGAGAAGAGAGAGAGAGAGAGGCGCGGGCGTAACTGCCAAGTGTATTTTCGCAAGTAAATTTTCATAATAATACGTGAATAGGGAGAATCACTCGGTTCTAGATGTAAAGAATACATTAATTTCGATAGGAAACACGATGTTTCACACCTTTTAACCATTCACACACTTGATCGGTTTTCCATTCAGCAACATTAACATACGCCATGACCTGACCATCTATTGAATCACAAAATACTAAAGATTCTGATCGTCCTCGATCGTTCTAATTGCCAGCTGTTGCCAGCTCGCCCCGTCGATACTTGATTTGATTCAACAATAACTGTATGTATTGCATTACACGATAGTTCGAGATAATCGCGTTACGCTGCGCTTTTGTCGCTTGCAAGCCAACAACTTTACAAACATATTTCATACATGTGTATATATGTATATTGTATATGCTATCTGCGAGACTACGAAACCTATGTTGATATTTTTACAATAATATAAAAGTTTCATTAGGTGTCCATTAGAACTGTATAACTTACTAGTTGTATACATACAGGGTGTCCCAAAATTC
>CM052342.1:3171263-3208408 GCA_028455595.1 Lasioglossum vierecki | reverse complement strand
AATTTCCGAACGAAATTACAATTGCACAAGATCCATCGGATGCTTTTAGACGGAGAGAGAGGTAGATAGATAGATATAGATAGATAGATAGATGGATAGATAGATAGATAGATAAATTAGATAGAGAAAGAGAGGAAGCTGCTCTCGCGAATCGAGAGGATATGTGGAAATTTCGATGAGATTCGATAAAAAATGATATATCACAGCGAACGAGAAACAGATTTATACAGTGACTTCCACTCTTAAAAAGACGATTACTTATTTAATATTATACTATACGATTTGAATTTTTTGAGAACTAGAGCAATTACTTTGTCACAGGATGTGAATAAAAATTTTGTAAAAAATTGCGATTGATAGGAATGTAGAAAAAATACTAAAAGTTGCATTTTACTAGTTTTTTCATATATTGAAAATTTAAAAGCTACGCTTTGTAAAGAACCTCACTACTTTTTGAAATAAAATGCAAAGACGAATCGATTGGTATATAAAACAATTTTAATTATTTAAAAACAAAAAATTTTTTAAATTGTGATATAACCTTGTTTATTCTGTTTTATCGATTGAATAAGAAGTGGTTTACAATTTTAACAAAATTTTACAAAAATACTATACTATATATATACATATATATTGTTTATCTAAATCTTCAAAAGGAGGAATTAAAACATAAATAAAATGAATGAATAAATAAATACTGTAGGAAATGAATTTACAGATTATTATAACTTGGACGGGTTAGCGATTGACTATGTTCGGCTTTTGTTTCGCGTCTGATATTTCTGACCACGACGGATGTCGTATAAACAATTGAAAATAAGGGATTTTATATGTTGAATAATATAATGAGTAAACATAGTGTGATATCGTATCGCGCGGACTCAAGTGAGAACTCGATAGACTGTGTTGAAGGCGTGTACGGCGAAAGCACGCGTCTCAACGTCAAAATAAATTTCTACTATGTTTAACATTTCTGTATATTTCTACACTTAATGATCGACCGTTATATCAAATCTAATGTGCTCTAATTAATAGAATGGAAAATCTCAAAGAAACCATTTGGTACTTTCTCTAATACTCAATTAAAAGATTGTAAATATTTAAACAATTTTAAAATTAAATATATAATTTATAAGAATGAAATTGAACACATAAGTACTTATCAAATGGCATGCGATTAAAAGTTTAATATGCCACAAATTACTATGAAAAAATTCATGGAGTTACCTCGGTGTACTTTTGTTTAAAACTCGAATCAAAGTTGATAAATGTTAAAGATATAAAATTAGGACAAGTTGAGATTATTTCAAAAAATTTTTTTGGGATATTGAAGGTTTTATAATACTAAACACACCCTATAAAAATCAAATAAAAAAACCTAATAGCTTGCGAGGGACGCTTGTTTTAAAAAATGCACAGAATTTGACAGTAAAGTTTCAGTCGCAATTTTAATAACAAATCGATTTATTGTCGCAAAATAATTCTCATAGAAGAATTCAAAAAGCGATGTTAAATAAAAAAAATTGATTTATTCAGTTAAAATTGAAGGCAATTGTTGAAACTACGTTTTGTTATGAACATTTTAGGATACATGAAGTTATAAAAATTGCAGATCTTCACGTTTTTCAGACTATAACTGCAATAAATCTAAGGATTCTTACATCTACAAAACGTAGTTTTTGAATTTTCAATATAGGCCCACAAAGTTGCAAAATGCAACTTTTAGTATTTTTTCTACGATTCCGATCAATTGCAATTTTTGACTAAATGTTTTCTCACATTCTACAGCAAACTAATTGCTCCAGTTTCTCAAAAAAGCACAAATCGCGCGCGTATAGTACAATATTTAAAAAGTGATCGTCTTTTTAAGAGTGTCCGAATATTAGTGGGAGTCACTGTAGATAGAGGTGGAAAAAAGAAGATTGAAAAAGACACGCCCCTGGCACAGTAAATATTCGATCAAAAATTATGGACAGCGGATATCTGTTGAAAGAATTATTTCAATGTACTAATTGTACCAATTACTAATTAGTTAATATAATGTAATTATTCGATCATCAAAAACTGTATCATGTTGGAGATTCATTCTTTTTCCACATCTTTGAAGAATTATAAGATACAACGATCCGTTTGAACCCGTTAGAAATATCAACTATTGCGTTGAAAATTCATGCTTCACATTTCCGAAGAATAATAGAAATCAATGATCATTTTCAATTCGTTAGAATGATTCTAAGAGCAGACTTGATACTATAATGACCTAATCCAGACGAAAAGTTCTCGAGGCTAAAAAACTTTTACATTTTTGAAGAATCATGAAATGCAACGATCACTTTGAATTTGTTATAAATATTGCAACAGCAGACTCGATACTATGATACGATACTATGAATTTTCATTGCATTTCTCATGAATCATAAAACACAATGATCATTTTCAATCTGTTCTAAATATTCTAAAAGCAGATTCGCTACAATTTTAAGAATGATCTTGGTACAAATCAAAGGATTTCTTTCAATCAGAATGAATCGAATGATAAGATTGAACGAATAATTCGGAAGAATGCTCGAGCAAAGCAGGCAAATGATTTGATCGCGAATACAATACTTGTTGCCAGAGACAATAGAACGGACAGAGGAGGAAAGACAGTATAGATAAAGAGAGGCAGACAGACAGACAGACAGACATATGCGTACGATGATTCATATACAGCGACACTGAAATGGACAAATCGATGGATCGATGGACCAGATGGATGGAGTTTCGTGTGGTGTGGCCAGGTCATGAAATGAAGAACAACAGAATGCATTTAATGAGCGATTGTTTATTATGCTCTTATGGTCACTTGTCATACAGGTAACGATGCTTTCTCATGAGTGAAAATAGTTAATATATTATGTTCTGTTTTGTAATTCTTTTTTTTTTCAATTTTCTCTGCTTATCTCTGTTTAGTATTCTTTTTTGTCCTTATCTAAACGACTGTTTCTCTCCGTCAAACTTTTTCCCGTTTTATCGCGTTTCACTTTTCCTTTTTTTCTTTTCTTATATTCTTTTCCCCTCGTATAATCAGAGTGTGTGGTACGTGTAACGTGTGTATGTGTTCTTCATCTTTTTGTGTTTTGTTTTCTTAATCCTCCTCTCCGTTTCGTTTATAATTATTTAACATTGAAATGGAATAATCTTCGACGATGAACAAGAATCAACAATTCGAGAATGCGGGATATGCAACTAAACGTGGGCTCAGAGAGTGTGAAAAGTAAAACCGCGTCTCTCCACCGTAATCTTTAGTTTATGTGTTTTTCTCGGTGCTCTTGTCGTGTTCGTTTTCCTTTTCTTTGTTTTATTTTTATTCTTTTCAAAGTACGCCTGGCTAATCGTTACTTTTCATACTATTCCCCGGAATTCTCGAATATTCTTCGGGAACAAACGAAAAAAAGAGAAAACAAATGACAAAATTGTCATCCTCCGACTAATTCTCCCGCAGTGTATATATACATGCATACGCCTCATCGATAGCGGTATATATGTATATATATATATATGTATATATGTATTAATAGTGCCCAAAGGGGTCACTCGGTCAGGGCAGGGGGGGGTGGGGGCGTGCGTGTATGTGTGACCCTATTCCGAAACGTGTCTCTGTGAAAAATCGGGTTTCGTTTTTGCAGGTTTCAACCTTTTGCACTCGAATGGCCGCTGCTAAAGGCGTCCCTACAAAACCATACCATAAAACAATCTTTTATATCAACGAATTTTGTTTAACCCTCGAATAGTTCTCACCCCCGTACACTGATTAATACGAACACGAGATTACTTTAGCTTCTTCGTGGCCACCTGAAATATCCTTTGTCGTTCTCAACAAAATATTTGGAAGAACAATTTCGAGGATTTTAAGCCAACAATGATAATAAAATAATCGCTAAACTGCGGATCGTTTATGCGTTTATGGCTTCGAAAAATTGGCGAGAAACGCTAGAATATAAAATTCTACAGAATTTCGTACGATTTTTATTTACTTCGAATAACTGCCACCGGCAGTAGGATTTCATTTAATCCAACTCTCTTAAAATTTATCTGAAAACACATGTCCGCAGTCTATTCGTAACTATTTAAACAGCGGATCTTTATGCGAAAGAAACATTTTGCTACCCTGCTTTACGACAAGCTGAAGTGAAATGAAAATGTATTTTCCTTCTTAATGTCTTGGAAATATTCTAACAGTGTTTGTAAATTCGTCGAATGTTTTTTTTTTACATCGTACGGTTATTTTCAATGAAATGGCAATTGAAGGATACAAGCTTCCAGCTTGATTTGATGATTAATAAATTCATTTTAATTATTAGATAATATAAAATAAATGTTGCATAGAAAAGAGATTGAAAAAATTGTGAGATGATTATGGACAGCTCTGGCATCCAAATTGGAAAACAATTGCCTCGTTTAAATTTCGAAAATTAGAGTATGTACGATTTACACGTTCTCTGCGTTTTCGAAAACAATTAACAAGTAGCATTTTCGTTTATGATAACATAGGTCCTTTGATGACAACAAATTCGAGTGAGGATACTATAATTTTTGTTATAAAAACGCATAAAATCAGCTGTCTATTCGAAACGTTCGTAACTGGACTGCGGATTTTTCTATGAAATCGAAATTCTCGGAATGCAAATAACATTCGAAAGATTTTCGCGGATTGTTCGAATCACTCCGAAGTAGCTCGGTGAATTTCTAGGAAGATGTTCGATGAGGAAACATTGTACCATTTGAGGGTTAATGAATGGTTTAAAAACTTGTGGTATGAGTAAATGCGCTGAATTTTTATTTGTCCTAACTTAGAAGATAGACGCGAATGAAATGTTCTAAATAGATTCTGGTGTTGAAATGGCGTTGAGTGCAAAGGGCTCGAAACAGTTTGACAAAAAGGCGAACCCGAACCGACTCGAAAGGAAAAGAAGAAGAACAAATGCGAGGAAAAGAGAAAGAAAAGCGAGAGCGGCTCTTTCGAAAATTGTTTCGCGATCAAGTCGAGCAACTTTCAAAGCGGAACACGATCAATTTGTTGTACAGGTCTTGGTGGTTTCGTGATTTTCCATCGTGTCGACACGGAACGGGAGAATATGATCGCACGCTTTTTATCCACGCTGTTTTCGGTGCCGACTCGATTTCGAATCGCGGAACGTCTCTCTTCCTTTTTCTTTTCTTTCTCGCCGATCACTCGGTGCAGCTCGCTGTGATCCACGAAACCAAACCCCCGCCTTGCGATCTTTTTCATTTCTCATTTATCAGAGAAAACATAAAGTACGCGTTCGTAGTCGAATGTGTTTGCTGTTTCGAACATCCACAATCTAGCCGCAGCTTCTTTCAAGGTCAACTTCTATCAACACTAGCTTCACGGACCTCTAAAAATAACTGTCTCACATTATTTTATAAACACAACAGGAATGTGTGTCTATCCAAATTTTTTACCATAGTTCTCCAATGATACATAACCGAAGAAATATATTTCATAAATAATTCCTCAGAAAAGCGTCTTTACAATCTTAACACTGAACCTACTACCAATTATTGAAACTGTCAAGTTGGTTACGTGAAAATTGATTCGATAAAAATTGCACACAATCAAAATAAGTAGAGCATCGTGATTTTTATAAAGCTAAGACATTTTAGTCGTTTAGCACTTAATTCCACTGCCGGTTGATCTTTTCATTTCACAATTATTGAAACTGTCAAGTTGGTTACGTGAACATTGATAAAAATTGCACAGAATCGAAACAAGTGGAGCATCGTGATTTTTATAAAGCTAACACATTGTCGACCGGTGATTATTGCATCATTTTGAGAAATCTATGGTACTAAATACTTTTTAATGGAACCTATTGCGAGGTAACAAGTCACTCTCAGTAACGTCATCTAACTATGCTTTCTTTTGGTGCAGCAGAATCATTGAAAATCCTATTAACAGGCTTCCGGTAGGTAAAGTGTTAAGCATATTAGAACACATCGTTTGATTGGGTCCCGTAAAAGCTAGTGTTAAAAGTTCGTAGGGTCTGAAGAGATTAGAAAGGTGGCGAACATCGTTAATAACATTCCATCGATTTTCTGGCCATTTTCAGGCTGCTAATTTCGCAGGCAACGTGTTAAATGCGAGGCAAGGGGTTAGATTTCTTCGTTCTTCGGCACACAAGCACGTTTTCATTATGAACCATGCAACAGCGAGCTGTTTAATCGTTTCGCACAGACCTGCCGCGATTTTTCACAACGCTGATACATATCATTTATAACTTAATCGATAAAAGCGAAGATCGTATCGTCGATCGAAAGCAAGAGGGTCTCTGCGAATAAACACACATCTCTCTCTCTCTCTCTCTCTCGCTCTCTCGCTGCGTATTAGGTCGTCCCATAATTTTTCCGAACGATTTTCACGTCTTTGTACACAAGTGTCTCCTTAATCCTGTTTAGTGACGATCACAGTAACGTTTCACGTTTTTTGGCTTGCAGCCCGGTAAATAAGCGTAACCGTTTGCTTCGAATATACATATATCGATTATATTATGGCGATGGTGAATCAATAGAAATGTGTGGTATGTAACATGGCTGATGGGTGACGGGAAAATGTTCAATACTGTTACTTTTTTTTTTGTTGTTTTGTTTTCTTTTTTCTGGTCGAATGCGAAACATGATTCATAGAGATTTATCGTCGCGAGAACGACGCAGCCCCGACGACGTATTTAATTCTTCTTTAACGACACACAGATTATATAACAGCGAATTCAACTAGATAATAGGTTATTTGAGCAGAGTTCAGCGTCGACGTTTTATCTTCTTCTTTTGTTTTTCGCCTTTTCCGAGAAAACAGTGTTCGACAAGCGTGGCTCACGACCAGAGAACGGCCGAGAAGGAAACGAAATGGAAGAGTCCTCTTCCCACGACTGTTTTCGTAGTCGTCGGTGTATTCTATTCGATTCGACTGATTTTTTAACCTGTTGACCGGGCACGACGAGCGAACGGCTCGTCCCTGCAAGTTCGATGACTAACCTGATCCACCCATTTATACTTTGCAACTTCTTTTCCGAGCATCGATCATCTCAGTCGCTGTGAAACTAAGCGAACTCGCTCGAAACTTTCTGCGAACATACATTTCTTGAGTACATCCGCGGTTGCAAGGAGAAACGCCGGGAACCAGCTTCGTAGTGTTTACCAGTAGAAAAGTCGGGCACATAAATTCGAAAGGGTAAACTTTACCATGACGGACTCAAAATTTCGGCCATTTTCGAATGAATTATCATGTATTCGGTATGCGATTCAGTAGATTTGTATCCAACGTGGATGTAGCCGAAATTTCAATCCTCTGGGATCAATGATCCAGAATTTATGCTTGCTCAAAGTTGAGTATTTTTCACTTTGACAAGTAATCCTGAACCATTGATCCTAGAGGATTGAAATTTCGACTGCATCATATTTGAGTCCGTCAAGGTGAATAATAATGTAATTGAACCTTGTACAATTAGACTCCGGGTTTCCAAGTAAAATAACAAATTTTTCTACGTCAATTGAAAGACGCAGGAGTTAAAGATAAATTTATATTCTTCATTGATCGCTTTAACGCTTCGAAAGTCTTTTAATATTTTCACTGTTTTAAGTCGCGCTTGCTCGTTTCTGTTATAAACGCGTCAAAGTCCGGAGTCTATTTCTAAGAAATCTCGAAAGTGAAAGTATGCGAGATGCGGCGTTCTTCCTGGCAACCACGAATGTGTGGCCTGTGATTATGAAAGCGGTCTGATGTAAAAATTGAAAAGAAGCTTATCGGTTATTTGAAAAATGAAATATCCTTGAAGTTTCTCGAGACAAGGAACGTGTACGACCAGTTTGCTAATTACGGGCACACACGATTGAGAGGTTCGCTCTTATTGAACAGAATACAATTCTTCGAGTTCGGATAGCAAGAAGCTGCGCAATCCTCCGAGTTAGGCTGGCGGGGTTTAAATGGGCGACCAGGTCGAAGTTCGCCGTGATTTTATGGGATGACCTACTATACACACGCGTACACATGCGTCGGGAAGCATCGTTAACGCATTCGCTGCCCCGAGCTCGCAGAGTCGAACAAATTCTGTTCACTGTCTCTCGCAGATGTTTCGGAGAATCGTGATTTCAGGTAGATCGGTTGGGTCGACCGACGAATGCGTTAACAATTTAACCCTCGGCACTCGGATGGTGCCTCGAATGTTCATGCGATTTTTAATTTCCAAATTAGAAGAAACTGCTACCGAATAAAATCCTCATTCGGTAATATGTAAAACTAGACTGCGGATCTTTTCGCGCGAAATGAAAACATGCTCGCATTGTTCGCAATTTTATCAAACCGAAACTGGTACAGTGACGGCCGGCGATCTTTTGTAATTTTCATCTTAAATGTATCAAATCAGCAGTCTAGTATAACATTCGCAGGTCGAAAATGTATATAAAAATCGTGCCGAACTCGTGTCGAATTTGATAGCGGTTTTTACTATTTTTTATAAACGCACGAAGATTCGCAGTCTAGTTATTAATTAATTATTAAACATTCAGGTATCGTACGAGTTGTCGTATCGATTTCGTGGCCAGCAAATTGAAAAGATCGTGGAGAATGTAGGTCGATTTCGATGTAGGAGAATTCCAGGTCGAAGAACAAAATGTTTCGAATTCTCCAGTGAAAACAACTCCGAGTGCGAAGGGCTAAATGATGCGCGCGATCATCGTTCTCGCGGTGACGCAAACCGAGGAGGTTTAGGGGACGAGGTGCGGATTCGCTGTCGAACGGAAAACGAGAGTAACGCAGCGTTCCGCGCCCCGATTTACAATAGAACAACAACGCAGTTCGCCGAAGGAAATCGTGAGAATAGAGGGACAGAGGATATAATTTTTCTGTGCTGTTATCATTAGACTGCGGATCTTTATGCGTTTCTAGGAAAATCGAGTAGACGAAGTTGAAAATTGTTGAACAAACTTTCGAAATCAATCAACGTTGACATCATTAACGGAAGAAATATAAAACTATCAGTCTAGTTTCTATCTCTTGCAATCGATGCAGACAATTTTTATTTCGCATAAAGATCCCTCGGATTATCATAGTTCTCGAGTGTTGTCGATTCTTTTTTATGCTAAGCGTTCGCTGCCGCTTGGGATTCCTTACTCTCTCTCTCTCTCTCTCTTTCTCTCTCGAGCGACACAGAGCAATTTCTCTCATTTTCAGCGAATCTATTATCGCGACATGCAAACACGGACGATGGTACATGATCGATTATAAAGGGACATGACTCCTGTTCCTTACGGGATGATTGCTAAAATCGCGCGCGGGATGAATCCTCGAACAATTAACAGAGCCGAGTTACGACAGTCATAATTAGACTGCGGATTTTATGCATTTATTTTAAAAAAAAATGGTGTGAACAATTTCAACCAGTACACATATTTGAAATATTATAGAATTATATATTACTATATAAAATTATTATTATATATATTATAGAATTATATATTACTATATATAATTCTATATATAGTTATATAATATAGTGTTCATATTACTAATATATAATATAATATATTATATAATTATATTAAATAACTATAATATAATAATATACAGTTATATAATACAGTATTCATAATTTTAAGAACGTCAACGTATTAATTCCAGTTTAATAAAATAATTAAAAGAAGAAAGAAATCTTTATTTAGCTTCTGTGTCTTGGAAACGATGCAGAAAACTTTTTGTTTTGCATAAACATCCGCGGTCCAGTTATAATCGTATTCTCCTTCGAGAGAGTTCTTACACGTCTACAATGTGTGTACGGGTATTTAATGATAGTTAATGTATATCTTTCGTTCGTGTGTGTCTGTGTCTATATATACATATATATAATCATTTCTTTTTTTATATGTATATATATACATATATATCTCTCTCTCATATTTCTCGAAAGAACAATGCGCTACTCCCTCCCATTTGCTGTACTCAACTTAACGATTAATCAAATATATATATGTATATATATAGAGTCTCAATTAAATCTAAAATTCCTTGTTGAACCGTTCTCGAATGCTGAATCGCAATACCCTTTTCGGAGGCGAGACCCCTCGGAATATATTATATCTCTCTTTTCTCTATATATATAGAATCTATGTATATATTAAAAAATACAATTTTGCTCGCTGCTCTTTTTATGCACCGTTCGACTTTATACCCCGGTTTAATTGTTTATATTCCTGACGAAACGAATAACAGAAAAACAGACCGATCCGACCGTGTCCCGCAAAACGCGCGTGTACGATTGGCTCGGGCTTCTCTCTCTTTCATTTTGTTTTTATTTGTTCCTTCTCGTGCGAACCATGGGAAAAATCACGCGAACAACGAAATCCCACCGTCGAGCGACGTCGGAAGATTTTCTTCCGTTCTCACCTCGATCCCTGATCACGTGTGTCTCTTCGTCGGACAATTCGATTTAGTCGACGCGTAAACCTTGAACCCTTTCGTTCCTTCGATCGACTATAATTTGTTTCAGCGTTCTAACGAGCAACTATAGTCGCTTGAACTCGGCGTTCACCGAAGGTTAATCATAGTCGACAAACGTCCAGCGTTCCCTGTGTCCCAGAGCTGACTATGATCACGTGGTGTTCAGCGTTCACTGTTACCGCGAGATGGTTATAGTCGTTCAACGTCCAGCGTTCACTGTACTAGAAAAACTTGTAATCGTTCAACGTCCAGCGCTCACACCGTGTCCGTAATCATTCAACGACTACAGAAGACGATGTTCTTAATCGTTGGTGAACGATTTGCTAGTAGCTTCGCAACTATAGTCACTCTCGAAGTACAGCATCAACTGTATCCCACAAACGAATTATAGTCGTCTAATGTTGAACAGAACGCTTGTAAAAATGTTTCTTTATCAATTTCTTCGTATCAACCTCTTGCCGTTTTTAACAAAAGTCTAACAAATATGATTTCTTACGCGTTCCGTTTTAGACGAGATAAAATTTGAGGGAGGTATTTGTTAAGATAAATGTAGCCATACGACATTCTTGTGCGTAATGACGTTTCGATCCCTGCGACTGTAAAGAAAATGGCACGGCAAGGGTTAATAGAATGTCTACACGAGTTGCAACAAATCGAAATATATTTTCTTCTATATCTTAATGTGTTTAACATTTGTTGACGATAACGTAACAGTGTATTGAAATTCTTTCAATTTGTTCGCTATTTTAAACGAACCCCTTGTTCTACAATATTGTGTCAGACTTGCGACGAAGACACAGAATAGAGTCTAATAATTAATTTCCTTTGAGCCGAGGTGAAATTCGATTTTGGTGTTGTTAACGTGTAGTTGCGAACCACAAAAACAGTTCTAATCAATAAAACCGTGAAATAAATCGTAGGGCAAGGGGTTCGCCTGGCAGAATAAAAATATAAAAAATAGTTTTGTAGCTTGGAGCTTGTCGGAACGAAAGGGTTGATAATTGGAGCAAAATCGTCCGGCCCTGAGCTCGTTCGCGGGCACAATCATTCGTAGAGTTTGCAAATTCAAATTTCCAAGATGAATTTCAGAAAACGTGTTGTCGAATGAATCTCTTAATTTAATCATTGAATCTTAATTTAAAAACGCATCGCGGGAAATTTGTTGTTAAAACAGTTTCCGGGTCTTCGTGAGAAGAAGAAGAAGAAGCGAAATGAAAACCGGAAATTTTTAGTGGAGAAAAGAGAAGAACAAAGTCCATCGACGAGTTTCAGGCGCGAGCCAACGAAACTGCCGGTGTCACCCCATCGATTACGCCAATTTATGGAGTATTTATAAAAGATCTTCGTGACCTATATCTGAGTCATGGGACCATGAACGCGTTGGGATGAAAATACTGTTCTATTTGATCTCGTCGCGCCGAAACGAACGGTGCCAGATTTTGCTCCAACAACAGTAGACTATGCGGCGCGGCCTGGTTGCGCAACTGTAGCGCAACCATAGTTGGGGGTGGGCGGGGGGCGGGAGGCGCGTCAACGTTTCAAGGCCACGCGTGACACAACCCCCGAGGAGAGCGTCGCTCGGCGGGGAATTCGAACGGAGAAATAGCCGAGAAAACGAAAAACGGGAACAACGCGGTACGCGCGCGCACACGGTCGTCTCTCGTGCACCTCTTCTTATCATTAGTTTACTTTATAGCCAAAGGAATGTAAGGTACAATACTTGATCGTATATTCCCCCATCATCAGCGACGAACGAGCCCTCCCATAATATACGTGGTACCTATATCTCTTTCTCTCAGTTTCCTGTGCCACTGTCCCTAAACACTGTGTTTTTTTTTCACTTTTATTCTTCTCGCAGCCAGCTGCTCTCGATAATTCGAAATATTCGTGGAAGATAATGCTATTTATCCGCGTCTCGCCGGACGTCTTATCGATTAATCAATTAACCGACGCCGGGAGAGGGCCTTAATTAACGAAGGTAAAGCACAACGCACGGCACTGCGTTTCGCGGTGAGAATCCTTTGAATCGTATCTTTTTAAATCTTCCTTATCTTATAATCTTTCTTTTTTTTTGTGATTTTGTTTTCATTTGCGTGTAATAGGCATGCAACATTTCGCGTTATACAACTGTGTAATGTAGTGGTTTTTTTCCTTATCCCCAGGTTTCCATGTCTGTGTGTTGTTTTGTGTAACAATGTGTATGTGTGGGTGTGAATGATGCCGAGCCGAGTCGAATGAACATGAATGTGCACAAAATGTACGCTCACCAACGTGACCGCACGATAATAACTCTTTCTCTCTTTCTCTCTCTCTCTCTCTCTCGCTCGCTCGTAAGTTTCGCGACTTAGCGATTTATTAGTCTACTTATACTCAACAAGGTACTTAATAGTTTTCTTTTCCACTCTTTCCCCCTCCAGTGAATCCCCGAGCTGCTCTACGCTGCTACTTTTTTTTCCTATCCGTCTCTCTCGAACAACAACGATCCCCGTTTAAATTATTCTCCGTTCAACTTTGTTTACTTTACTTTTATTTGTTTATCCGTTTGCATTATATTTTTTTTCTTTTGCTTTGTTTTGTTACTTCTTTATAGCAATCTCTTCAATCTATACATTATATACGCTTACCGAAAATAATATACCGCGTGTTATTAACAGTCTAAACTCTAGAAGTCTCACTTCCAATAAAATAACGTTGTTACGCACAGTTTTTTGTACAACCCTCTTAATTTATTCCAAGTCGATCGAACGTGTTCTCTCTCTCTCTCTCTTTCTCTTATCTTTCTCTTATCCGTACTTCAATATCTTCTCGGATTTTTCTCGACGTCTCTATGCATTGCTATTTTGTATACGCGTTCCACACGTTTCTCGCTCACCTGGTTTCATGTGTGCAAATATTTCTCAAATATTTTCTTATGCAACTTACAGCGGACCTGTTCGCGCCTAAATCGGCGATAATACTTCCTCGGTGAACACACTATGCGCTGTAATCGAGCAAAGTCAGGGTATATCCTCTTCCTATCTCTCTCTCTCTCCCTCTCACTTAGACAAAAATAAAAGTTTCTTCTCGTTTCACGCTTCGTCTCTACGATAGATAAATTTCTGTCTCTCTGTTTGTCTTTCGCCTTATATAGTTCTCTCTCTCTCTCTTTCTCTTTTATAGAAAATATTTACAGCCAAGTGTTTCGTCCCTGTTCGCTTGGTTTTTCATGCTCATTCTCTCAGAGGCTTTCACGGACATAGATTTCCAGTTTCCAAAAATGCGGAGCGAGCTGCGAACGCTCTTTTCGGATGTTTTTAGTGGTTCAGGCGGTTGGTACACCCTGTATAGTTGATGCTTCAGCTAACAGAAAATCACCTTCACGAGTAAAGATTTCATTTTTCGAGAAAGAGCAAATTCAACTCGTGAATTAACGAGTTGTTTGTGACAATGTGACCTAATATTCTCTGCTCGAGTCATCGTTATTATTGAGCATCTTTTAAATGAACGAGTTGAAATCGAAGCTTGTAAATGACCTTTAAAATTAAAAGAAAGAGCAATTGAATTTATGAATCAACCAGTTGTTCGAGAAAATGTGACCCAGCAATCTATGTCTCAACAATGAAGTTATTGAGCACCTTTTACATGGACGAGTTGAATTCGAAATTTCTAAATCACCTTTACAAGTAAAGATTTTATTTTGCGAAACAGAGCAAAGTTTAATTTATGAATCAAAGAGTTGTTTGAGAAAATGCGACCTAACTTTTTGTGTTCGAGTTGTCGTTGAACAAATGAAGTTATTGAGCATCTTTTAAATGGAATGACGAACGGGTAGCTGAAGTATCAACAAGAGAAATTTGATTTTCAGAGTCTGTGAACAGTATGCAAAATGGCAACGCACAAAACTGCGCCGTGCACGCGCGTGTTATCAATGGAAACATCCGGCGAGCAAGTTCAACAATTAAGACAATTTGTTTGCTGTTTTTCCCCGCAACAAAAGCCTTCTGCTGCTCCTCTCATATTCCACTCTTCCCTCTCTCTTTTTCTGTCTCTCTGTTTCATCTCTACGTATAGTTATTAAATTCTGTTCTATTGTCGATTCGACGCGATCGATCACTATGGTTACTCCGTTCCCGTCTGTGTTACAATATTTCTCTCCTCCGCGGCGGTTATCTATTCGGTTATTCTCTTAATGTATTTAATGCTTCTTAAAGAATAGACGTCAACGATTGTATCTTTTTTTTCTTCGTGAATACCTTTTTCTTTTATTTCCTAGGAATTTTTTCTATATTGTTTGATTATGAAGCGAACGATTTTTGCGAAGAGTGGCAGTAACGAAAGGAATCGCTCGAGAATTCGTGAAGCGACCGAACAGGTGTGTCCGCGTCTCGAGAATCTTCGAAAGAAAAGCGTGTCGAAGACGTTTGATCGTTTATAGGCCTTGAACACAGCCATTGCTTTTATCATTCTTCGCCTTTGTCCCTTTCCTGACTGATGGGTTGCTCGTCTGCTGCAACAGTGACCGAGAAATCACGATTTTTCACAAAATTAGTTTCTCAACTGTTCATATTCAAGTGTAAAAATTCTTACGCAGGATGTACTGTTCAACGAACAACATGTTTACAACGATAATGAAAAGGAAGATATTAGACTGTGAATATTTATACAAATTCTCGTTTCTTCGAATTACGCTTCCTGCAGATATAACTCTTCTGGGAAAACAAGATAATCGAGAGTCGCACGATATTTGATTCAACCTCTTGCAATTTTCTCTGGAAATGATTACAAAATAATTGCTTTGTGGGTTTGATGGATTCGCGATTAGATCGAGTCGGGGAACGACGAAACTCTGAGGTCGTTGCGAGAAATTGTTGAAATTATTGAATTATTTAGTTGAAATTATTGTTACAATTGATTTAGAGAATTTCTATTATGCATAAAGATCGACAGTCTAATTCTACGGTTCACGGTGAATCGAATTTGGTTTACTTTTTAAATCGTATTTATCGTGCACGTGGTCGCACTGTTGCAGGGAACGAGCAACACGGTTGCGAAACGAACGGTTCGACTCCAAGAGAAAAAGAGCAAGCACGGATCCTTCTATCGCTATAGTGATCAAGAAGTCACCCTTGTGTCATCGATTTCGTCTTTGTTTCACAGAGAATCCCATCGATCGTGCGTTCCTTAATAAAGAAGTTCAGCTCGAGAGAACCTAGAGCGATTTTTCTTGTTTCCTTTTAATCTTTTAGTTGTGGGTGGTTGTTATAGTCATTATCATCTACGCGTATATATTATATATCTTTCGTTTTCCCTTTCGTTTCCCTTAAATTCCTCTGCAGATGTGAAAACAATTCTTTGTACACTGGCGAGAAAAAACCTAAATAAGCAATATACAGGTGGTGTGTACGTTCTCATAATACTTCGTAACGATTCTGTGTACCGGGTGTCCCAATCGATTCGGACTAAACCTTCAATTTCTCACTTCCCGTTGACTCTGACGATTAAAAATGTTCGAGGGAAACCGTTATTAAGCTCCGAGGGGCAAATATTGTGGTGAATAAAATATTTCTCTCAAAGCCATGCTTTTTGCGTTAACAAAAATATATTTTTGTTAACGGGAGCAGTATGAATTCTGTAACATTCGTGGGATCTCGAGTATTATGAATAATGCGATAACTGCACGTGTAGATATTTTTTTTTAATACAAACAGGTCAGAACCTTGTTTATCGGAATTAATGGATATCGTTTCGAGCATTCGTTGCGATACAAGCACCTTTTCTTAACAATTTCTTTCTTGTCTATCAGTTATTTCTTAATTATGTCGATTTTCATTTGTTTTTGAAAAATGAGCTTGAAATCGTTTGTTCACTACAATCTGTTCGTTCATAACGTCTTGTTTGTAACCCCTTAGAATTCAATAATTGTTTTCTCCGAAATTTCTTGATACTATCAATAATAAATGAGATAATTCAGGTGATCAAGTTAGGCGGGACACCCTGTATACATATCTGGACCTCGGAGTGTATTAAATCCACTTTCGAAAAGAAAAGAAACTTATCTGTCTTTCACATAGAATTTCCACAACTCTTGCCAACGATAAAATTGATTTCACTCGAAGTCGTTTGTTTCTCAATAATATAAAAATGATATCCAGTCCAATTTATTCTTTATTTCGTAAACCAACAATATTCGATACAAATTTTCGCTTTTAAGTAATAAAATAATATATATATCTATATATGTATATATTAAATTGTTTTACTCCCTAGAATTAGAAAAGTAAGACTTCATACACTCGATTTCAGGTTCCAGACATATATATGTATATGTATATGTGTATATACACACACATATATATTTAATGTAAAATAAAACGTATATACTCCGACGTTATTCGACAAAACAACCTGCATCGTATCGCAGAAAATACACATCTTTAACAACACGTTTCTACCATCAAAAACGTCAACAAGTGTGGCTGATGGATTATCAATATGGCACTAAAGTGATCGGGTGGAGTTTGTGTGTCGTGTGAATGTAGTACGAAAAAAAAAACAATTCATTATTCCCCTTTTCCTCATTATTTCCCAATAATTGCTCTTCCCATCGAAATAGTATTTCTCTCTTTTGCTATTCAACGTGACTCTCTTCACCACCCCCTCCCTCAAATACTTAATTACGTTAATGATAAATTCCGTCGTGTGTCACTCTTTCCCCCCGTGTGTGGTTTCATCCCCCTCTCTCTCTCTCTCTCTCACTCTCTCTTCAACCGCGTTTCTACCCTCTAAACCCCGAAATATAATTTCTGTGTAATTCGCGCGCTATACAGGTAAAATGGAGTCTATGCGAAGTGGAGTGAATGGATGATGGAACATGAATTATACGATGTAGCCTAGCACACACAGCCAAGTAACGCGGCACGCGGACCGCCACGCCACGCGGCGACGCGCGTGCCAAAAATTCAATTACAGTTACTGTTTAACAATAGTCATATTAGAATCGAGGCGAGTCAATGCAATTCCTACAGTTCTTTCTTCTTCCCTCTTCCTTATTTCTTATATTCTGCTTCCCCCCATCCCCTCTTTCCCTGATCTTTACAATATACACGTACAGGACGGAACTACTTCCATCCCTACCTACAGAATTTATTTTACAGAGAAATTCTTCCGACAAGAGTCGAAACAGTTTAAATCGCTCAAACTTACAGCAACTCTTGTCCAAAGTATTTTGTCAGCGAAGCATTTGCTCGCGTAGTAATCGAAGCGGTTCCAGTTCTCACCCTGCGCGTGCAGAATATATATATACATGTATATTATACATATACATATAACAAAACAATCAGCATCTCCACGCGCGAGAAGTGTGTAATTGATTCTTCATGCCTCTCCTCGCGGTAAATATCATTTCATTCTCTCCCTCCCTCTCTCTGTCGATTCGATTAATTGGATTAAAATGTTGAACCTGTAATGACGACGTTTTTTTTTCGTTTAACCGTTAATAAGAGATTTAAGACACTATCTACACATCTACACCTATTTTTAATCGTGTACACCTAACCCGCGGCCGCGAACACCACTTTCTCTATCTCTCCTGTCTCGCGTATGACCGTTTCTCTCCCACTCTTTCGCGTTAGCTTTTTCGTTTCTCGTCTAGAACTCCTTAAAGAGAAAAATGAGCGAATGAAAGAAAATGTATCCTCGAAACTGTACAAAAACAAAAAAAAAAAGAAACAAAAGCGTCGTATGAAACAAGATCCTTCTCTCTAAGTATTGTGTTTCCTTGGCGACTGCCCTGGGCTTAATTAGACTAACAGTGTGTGGTATATCCTCTCGTTAAACAACTCGTAGGTAACATTGACTGGCCAACCAATACTGTTTTGCCACTTGCATAGAGGTATTTTGTGTATCCTTTCTCTCTCTCTCCCCTCTATCTGTCTCTCTCTTTCTTGTGTCCTCTTCCTCGTCTTCCGCTTGTTAATATTCTTTTCTCTTTGATATATAATCGTTCGACGAGCAATTCTGTCGGAAAACCCCAATGACTCTACGAAGAGACTCAAATGGTGGATACCTTGCTGGTTTTTCGATTCTCTGATCCGGCGTACGAGCGACAAACATTCTTCTACATCAGCATTCACTTTTGCAACGAATGAACACTTATAATATGTATTGTTAAAGATCACTTCGAGATACTAAACATTGTACAGACATCGTATAAACTGCTAAAAGGAAATATACTTATGTTAGCTGATCGCTATGGCTTGTACATGTATCTTCTTAGCTCTTGCCATAGCCACAAGGAGACTTGTAGCCGCGTTCCAGGTGTAACGCGTGTCCCAATATCGTTTGTGATTTTTGCATAACGAATGCATCCATCATTAACTTCAATCTTGCTGCGTCTCCTTGCGTCTCCGGTGAATTATCGTACGTCATCGTGTCACTTCTCCTGCGCAAATAAATTCTCTAATTTTACACACTATATCAATGTATCGTGGCATTTTGTATGTTTTTTTTTGTTCACGTACTGGCAGCTGACGAACGTATCCCTCTCTCCCTCGACTCCATCACAGCTAGTCTTATTATAAGTAATCTGTTCTACTAAGGAATGTGTTTACTGAGAAAACCGTAACCTAGTCTAATTATCATGTGCTACCTACAAGTTGTTTGGCATAGAGATTTACTTTGCAAGATTATAGCGTGTTTCTTTTTCTCGTTTTCTTCGTCAATGTGCACGTTACGATTTGATATATTCGTACGATATACCCTAATCGAATAAAGAGAATGGCTTGGATTTCGATAATAAAGGAAATGAGATAACAATCATAATAAAAAATAAAGAGAAAATAAACAAGAAGAAAAAGAAAACAAATGTTTCGCGGTGAGAATGATTCTTGCGATGAGGCTGACGATAGATATCGTGGTTATTAAATGATGGGACGCGAGAAATGTTAATCTACTAACCTAGGACTCTTTACGTCGAATGAAACGAGAACGCTTTGCTGCTTATAAAGTAGCAAAAGAAGAAGAGGAGAGATTTAAGAGAAGAAAATACGTTATACGAGATAAAAATCTAGTCGTTTCTTTTGAAGCGGTGCGATAAGATCGAATGTCTGGTCTTCTCTTTGTCTCCGCGACAAAGCAGAAAACATAAAAATTGTTGAGAATTAATGCGAATATAATGCAAGTTATCTCCTCCTTAGTTTTGATCTACTCCGTAATGTAGAAATTTTCGATGAGCGTGACGAACGACAAAGATTTTACTATGAAACAACGAACAGAATGAACAAAGATATTAAAATCTTTCGATAAGTCCTCGCCTGTCTGGGAAAAAACATTCGGGTGCCAAAGTACGCCTGACCGATTTCCAGTCGGGCTCGTGCGAGATTTTCTTGCGTAAAAGGTAGAAATAGAAAGAAAGCGGCAATAAGATATAACAAGATCGGCGATACCCAATGGATCATAGATTTAATGTGATGATGCGAGTTAAACTAACGAAGAAATCATTGTACCTTCAAATCAAGGTAAGAGAAATATTATGCTGCCATTAGAGTGTTAAATAGCGCGACGGCTATGTCGAGAATAAATCAATTTATATAAATTAAGTTAATTATATTATATATTTATATATAATATGCGACGCTCGTAACATGTCCTATTAAAATTCCTCGAATAGATCTATCTACAGCAACCTAACAATAGTTTGCATCTTTACCGTTAAATCTGTGACTTCTCGATTTGCCTCTCGGCAAAACACACTGTGAAGTTCCATCGATAATAGTTCACATAGAATTTATGGATAAACTTAAAACCATGTTTCACGTTCGCGGACGCAAAAATATTTTGTCAACAATGTTTATAATATCATTCCATTCCATGTGTATACATATATATATATACACACACATATACAGGCATATACATATATAATACATGTATATGCTAGCAATTCAGATGTACGATTCCTTTTTCTTACGATATTGTAATCTTCAAACCATTTGTGTATGTGTGTGTGTATATATATATATGCTTCTTTATATACATATATATTTGTATATTTTTTAGCTGTAATATATACATAACATATATATGTATATATATATATATATATTTACTCTTTCTCGCTCTCTCTCTCTCTCTTTCTCTCTGTAATATATTATTACTCATGTTATGCGATATTTATAAATATACAAGTTATTATTTTAAAGAGCGGTGAGCCAGCGCCCCCAGCTTATATGAATTGTACTCATTGTACACTTATATATTTCATTTGACGCTACAGCTAACGTTCTTTTACAATTTACTTTAACTAAACCCATTATTGATTACCGCCTATCCCTTATATATCACCCTTTCCTAATATACCTACCCCCCAAAGAACGAAAACAATGATCCGAAATCGTTATTTAGTTATGTTGTTTTTTTTGTTTTGTTGTTATTCGAATAGATAGTAAATCATGCTTCTCCTCCTTTCTCTCTCTCTCTCTCTCTCTCTCTCTCTCTCTCTCTCTCTCTCTCTCTCTCTCGCTTAGCAAATGGAGTTATAAGCTGTACTTATCATCAACGGAAACAAGAAAGTTGTTTTTTTTCTTCACTATCTAAAAAGTTCATTCTCTCTACCTAATGATTTGATTCAATGTCAAGGTGCGATCGTTTAAAGATTTGGTTGGCTTAAATAGAATCCCATATATATACTATATATATATATATGTGTGTGTGTGTAAAGCAGCATCATACAGAACCCAAGGATGTATGACACGACTGCTGATCCATGGCGGACACTTTATGCAAGAGTAAACGCGTGTAATAAAATAATCTCAATCTTCAAACTTAAGGTACTTAATCATTGCGCACCGAAAACAACGGAACGCTTCGTCGATGTTGCGACGAAGATTTCCGTGTTCCCCTGTTCGCATTGATAAATATCTATATATTACTAAAAAAAAAACAAAGAAAGAAAAAAAAGATTGTGGTAAAACGTTTTGGAAAAAACGAGAAACGAATGTGTTACTTGGGAAGAAAGACACTCGATGATTAATAAACTCTACTTGCAAAACACGTATGTATAATATATAAATATAAATATTCTCTCAACAGTGACGATAAAAACTTGTATCCGTGCAACTATAACATAAAGGAATGACGAAAAAAAACAAGGTCCTATGTCGCAGCGCTTTTGCGATCAGCAAAACCGTCTCGACGAATCTGTATAAAACTCTCTGTATATGAAATTGTATTCAACTGATGTACCTTGAAACTAAAAATAATTAGACGAAATTGTGGTTTTTCGTGTAAAAAGTGTGTGTGTGTGTATCACACGGTATGTCTGGTGTAGTGTGACGTTCTGTTAATAATGGAAAACACTATTCTCGCTCGAGAACTTCTCCTTCGAATGATGAAATCGAATGTGTACGGCTTTTACCCGAATTTTCCTTATCCACCTAGCAATCCTACACCAGAATTGAAAAAAGTTTCCATTTCCTAAGTCGTACGATAAGAAAAGAGAACGAGACTCGAACGCTAATACATTTCTCCGTGTACGTGTGAACAATCTAAACCCTATTAAAGATATAGATGGTATGAAGAAGATTACTTTTGAGAAAACAAAAGACTTCGGGATCGAGAATAAAAACTTGGCAATATAAGGTATTATGTTACTCATATCTTGCTGGACCAGCCAGCATCGTAAATATATAAATATATGTTTATATACGCAGAATAGATCTCCCTTTATATGTATATTCATCTTTCCAGCCAAGTTATTTCTTCTGCATTCGTTAAATGTAAGATCTTTGGTTTTGCCAAGGTGTTTGCTCTCTCCGGTACTTTAAGAAGCGTTGCTCGAAACGTGTACGTTCCAACCAACAAGAGTAAAGGTCGCTCCCTAAGCAGTCTAATCATTTCATAGTTCAAGGAACAGTTCAATACAATAACGTGTTCGCGGAATCCTTATTTTTCTGTTTCCACTTTATAAAAACGAATGTTTTAAGTAGACATACACGGGACGCTAATTCCTCCGGATATACTTCAAGTCGTTCAATTGTGAGTTCTGTATGACCTTTGTAAACTAAGAGAGTGTATCTCGAGTTAGATTATGCTTCCATGCACGTCGAAAAGAAAAATATATATATATATATACACAATATACATATGTAAGTATATGTACGAGTAATATAGATTTTTCTTTTCTCCTCCACAAAAAACGAAACAATTACACCCAATGTCTAACACATCTCCGACTCGATCATCCAAGAACAATAATATTATGGCCGAGATCGCGCCATAATGGTCTCTAACGTAACAATAGATTTTTGTTTTTCTCTCATGCCGTCATATCTCTTCTTCAATATGCTATACCATACAACTAGATATATTATGTGACTCTGATGTGGTACGTGTTCGTGTTATTCGTGATAAAGCCCCGTAACGTGGTGTATCACAGAACAATTGTAGTAGTTATTATATATACATATATATACGTATGTATATATATATGTATAACATATAATATTCATATACCGTAATAATCTTAAAAGATAGATAAATGTTTTTTCTGACGAGCCATGATGGATGCATGAAACGGTGATGTGACGAATGCAAGCGCTATAGTGATGTAGCGATTAGATGAGAACGGGTGGTAGGTGGTTGTGGTAATATTTTTTTTTCCAGTTGTTGTCGGGCGAGTGTTTCAAAGAAGGGAGAAAAAAGAGAGCTACCGCGGTATCGTCGTCGCCGTCATCGTCTCAAGACGACGCGAATAGGTGAATAACGGAGCTCAATAATGGGGATGAACAGAAGTGCTGTACTTGAAATCAATGGATCATACTGGCGAGGGCATTCTGGCGTGCACGTTTCGCCTCCTCTTCGCTGATCCTCTGCTCAATCAAATATTGAGCAGTGTCGATCGCGTTCGGATAACCCGTGATAGTCACTATGCGGTTCCTGGTACCAGGAGCGAACATGCCCTTCTTAGAGATTTGTATGTTGGCGCCACTTAGGTGCTGAATCTCAATGAGGGCACGACCACCGGGTCCCAGAATAGCTCCGACTATAACCTCTGCAATTTCCATGTCTACTTTCTTGGTTTCCTTGCTGTTGGCGTCTACCTGTGTAGGACTCTTACTTACAAGTGACAACTGGTTCGTGCCCAGCCCGAACGAATTGTTGTTCAGATGAATCGCGCTGGCCGCTGTGTTGTTTTGTCGGAACGGATCGAACGGCTCGTATCTGTCCAGCGTGTTTCGCGGTGTCGGTGACGTTGATCCAAGTGCTGGGACCGTTCCGATCGGCCCGAACACACCGCCGTTGTTGTTCGAACCGTTCGCCGTTGTGGTGCTGTCCATCGGGTTCCCGAGGTAACTCATGCTGGATGGCATCCCGATCGTCATCCCGAGGATGTTGTACTTGGCCAGTGTCGCGAAGGCTGATAGAATCTCCGTGGCTGCGGGTTCCACAAAACCCATAGTCCGTAAATTTAACTTTATATGTTCCAACAGCTGCGTTCTTACTGGTGCGGTGCCCGCTGTGATCGCAGCCTCCAAGTCCAAGTTCAGATTGAGACCGGCGCCGTTCAAAAGGCTCACTGTGAACCGACATTAGCGACCACGCGATAATGAATCTATCCGTTGAGAAAGACGCGATTTTTCTTCCGATCGCAAACCGTTTGAGACCTTACCTGTGTTGATGCCGGCTGTAGACGTGTACGTGGGAGTGGTTGTCGGAGCTTGAGCATAGGGACTGCCTGTGGGATTGTAATTAGCTACGGGACCACTTACGTCAGCGTAACTAACGTTGGGGCATGTACCGCTCAGTGGATCACCAGCCACTTTCGCTAATATCATCATTAACGCGCTACGATTGTTCTCCTTCTCGCCGATCACCGTTATACACCGCTCTTGCAGAGAGACGTCCTTCGCCTTCTGACTGATCTGAACGTACGAGCCGGACTCCTCTTTGATTTGCTTGATGTAGTTCCCGGCTTTACCTATTATCATTCCCGCGGTGCTGTTAGGTACTAGAATTTTTACCTGAAATGTGAAATCGGTCAGACGAGATGTTCGGACGAACGAATCACCCGCGCACCTCTAATCGTCATATTATAATAAGGTGATCCTTATTTTTTACTGTTACTGAGGAGACAGATGTTATCAGGTTTATATCAGGTGTGTATGCAAAAGCAGAGATAAGCTTTATCCGTACCTGCTTGTCTCTCTCAGCTGTGGTTTTTCCAGATTCAAAGTCAACGGTTGTTTTTAATGTGAGGTCGGGTTTTTCACGAATTTTATCCATGATAAAGTCCATAACTGCCATTATAGCTTCCAAACTGCCTGTTATCAGACATACCCTTTCCGTGGTTCCTGAAAACCAGAGTATCTACATTGTATCTATATTTCATATAAACAGAAAAAAGCAATAAGCACAGTGTTAGATTCTATTTAGCATACCTGGATAGAAGTCATGAGACTTGGACATTTTGACCCTGGCTTCTGTATCTTTCTGTAACTGGGCGATTGTGTCTCCACCCTTTCCAATAATAGCTCCTGCGGCCACACTGGGGACCAGTACTTTGAGGTGATACGATCCATCTCCTCCTGTAAGCAAATCCACACAGAGATTGTTAAACAACCTACTTAGATATCGTAAGAAACGTCTGAGCACACCTTCGAGTTGTCATTTGGGATTAAGTAAATATATATATTAGGTTAATGCAAAAGTTCGTGCCTAAGATTTGTCTGTTAGCTTGCAGCCTTTTTTCAAAGTTGATGCTATCTCTATTATGAACGAAGGTATGATGAAGACAAAGCAATTCTAGTGTCCCTTGGATCTTAGTGTAACTAGCCAGTGTACTTCTCAGTGCCTCGCCAGAAATCTCCCGACAGGAATTTAAAAGGAATTCCTCTGGCACTTTCTGGACTTCTTGCAAGTGTACAGATAAGTACACTGGATAGTTAAACAAAGATTCACAAGAGCTTTCCAATTACGCTTCTCAAGGTTCAATTGTCACAGCTACAGGTGTTAATATACTAGCGAGTAACTTGTCGCAAAATACTGTCTCGCTCTCCAAATGTATTAATACACTACATCTTCTATCCTGCATTTTTTATAATGCAACCATCTTTTAGTGGAAATACATTCTACAGTCTTAAACTTGTTACACCACCAGTGGTACACGTGGCACGGAGCATATTAATAGACTGCATTGTTCCTAAGTTTTCAAGTAAAATATAGAAAACTTGTTGGACCGCAAAGGGTGAAACCAAAAGGATCTCTGTTGAGCAAAACAAATGGCTGTCAGCATTTCTGTTCTCTGTTGAGAACAGCTATGGAACGTGTGTGCAGACATTTCTGTTGAGTGGAGGCACAGCGAAGAGTACATTGGGTTGACATGGTATGCAAACGTTACATTAGACGACACAAAGATGGGCCATGCTGAGAAAAGAGGAGTCTTAAACTTGTTATACCAGCAGTGGTATATGGTACGGAGCATGTTAATAAATTACATCGTTCCTTATCAAGTTTTGAAGTAAAATAGATGGAACTTGTTGAACCGAAAAGTGTGGAACCGAAAGGATCTCTGCAGAGAGAGACAAATGGTTGTTGTCACTTCAGTTCTCTGTTGAGAACAGCCATAGAATGTGTGTACAGACACTTCCATTGAGTGGAGGCACAGTGAAGAGCACATTGGGGTGACATGGTACGCAAACGGTACATTAGAAGACACAGAAATCACTCATGCTAAGAAACAGTCTTAAACTTGTTATACCAGGAGTGGTACATGGCATGGAGCATGTTAATAGACTACATCATTCCTTATTAAGTTTTGAAGTAAAATAGAGGGGGAACTTGTTGGACCTCTAAGGGTGAGACTGAGAGAAAGAGACAAGTGACGACAGAGAACAGCCATAGAACACGAAGAGTACATTGGGGCGACATGATCCGCGCGAACGGTGCATTAGAAGAAAGACAGAGAAAGAGAGAGAGTGCATGTTGGTTGGTGACGGGGCACGCGTGTCGACAACAGCAGGGAAGAGCCATGATCGCGGTTCGAGTTGTCGCGTAATTGCCGTGAGCGTAGGATAACGCGAGAGCGTGACGCGCGCGCGGTCGCAAAGTTTCGCTGCTCTGCGTCGAGGGCGAACAGCTGTTTGACAGATGGAAGCCCTGTGCGCTCGCTCGGCTCGCTTCGCGGCGACCTTGACCCGCAACCTCGCCAGCGGAACGGTGTGCTCGGCTGTCTGACAACTCACCGATACGCCACATCCTAGTAACCGTTGCTCGAAACGGGTGGCGGCTACTTGTGCCGCGTTCCCTCGTGCGAATGGTCTCGCGTCGACGACGACGACGACGATGGTTTCGCGTCTACTAGGAGATCGTCGATGACGGCACTGCACTGTCGCGTGACACGACAACACCGCGACGATGTTGTTCGATGACGACGACGACGACGACGACGACGAGGACGGTGCGATAACGAACAGGTTACGCACGGTACGGGACGGGACCGCGGAACCGTTCCTCCCGGGCAGGTACTCGCCGCGAGGTCGGCGGGTACGGGAAAATTGCAGAGTCACTGAGCGTGATCGACAGCCACCGCCACGGTAGCGATTCTCCATTAACGACGTCCACAGTGGCACGACCGCCCACGCAGGAATCAACCACGACAGAACGGCTACGTTCGGGCCACGATGACAGCGAACGGTTTTGTCACGGGGAAAAACGATGAGAAGGAGGAGAAGAGGATGAACAAGAAAAAGAAGAAAAGAGGACGAATGTTGACGATGACGATGACACGGGATCGTGAACGGGCGTGGAGGGGACCAGAGGGGAGGGGGAACGCAACGATGACAACGATGACGTTGACGGGAACCGTGGAAGCGTGAACGTCAATCGTGGAAATGAGCAAGAGAGAGAGAGAGCGAGAGATAGGTAGATAGAGAATAAAAGACAACACGCACCCCCGTTACTTCGGTCGAAGATTATAGAAAAAGTTCGCGGTCACTAGATAATGCGGGCTTCTTTCTCGCGAATAGAGATATCGAGGGAAGGAAGGAAAAAATGGGGAGATGTATGCGAGAGGAGGAAAAAGAGAGAAGGAGACGTGGCACAAGAGGATGCGCGAACCGCTGTGCGGTGCACCGTGTTCGCGTTCGCCAGCCGTTCGAGAAGTGGGAAACGAAAGGGAACGGCTGCCTTGCCTGCCTGCCTAGCTGGCTGGCTGGCGAGCGATCGCTCGTTCGCTCGCTGTGTCAACAGCAGCAGCACCAGCAAGACAAGATTGTCAAAGGCGCGCGCTAGAGTGAAAGAGCGAAAGAGAGAGAGAGATAGAGGGAGAGAGCAAAGAGCGCGATGTTACGGGAAATTCAGAAAGACAGAGTCAGAGAGAGAGAGAGAGTGTGTGTGTGAGAGAGTGAGAGAGAGAAGGACGAATGGTAAAAGGATCGAAGCGGACGAATAAAATGATTGTACATGTATATTTTATCGGTTCGGATGTACGTATATATATATATACACATATATATGTAGAGAGAGAGGAGGAGGAGAGAGGGGAAAGGTGGGGATAGAACAATTGACGGAAGGCAGCAGCACACGCAGAGGAGAGGTTTGTTTCTTGTGGACAGAACGGAGCAAAGGATTTGACAACAGGCGATCGAAATACCTGATCCGTAATGTGACCTCTTCGTCGCACCATTTTCCGTGTCGCAATCGAGCGGCCGCTTCCTGGAGTCTGCAATCTCCGGGGAGGGACACGTCTCCATTCCTGAGTCGGCAGCCATCTTGGCTCGTTCGTTCTCGCGCACACACACACAGCCAACGAGTGTTAAACGGGGGAGAGAGAAATAGAAAGAGGGAGAAGTGGTGCGAGAGTGAGAGAGACAGATACGTATGTATGTATGTATGTATATATATGTATGTATGTATATGCTCGGTCGACACCACAGAGAGAGAGACGATGGCCGCGACCGGGGGCGAGTGTCGTCCGAAGAAACAAGAGGCAAGGCGGAGGAGACGCACCACTCACGGACCGAACGAACGAACGAACGTACGCACGACCACGATTGCTGGTTTTCAGGCGGAAGGAAGGGAGACCGACCACGGACGTACGTACGCACGTACGGACGAACAAACGACGGACGCTGTCTCTCGCGGGGTGCCGCGTCTCACTGGCGACTGCTCGCGGCTCCCTTGCCAACCAGCTGGTTGATACTCGATGGTGTGCGCGCTCTGCCTCGGCCCTCGCGTTCTTCGTCTCTCTTCGTCTATCTCCGTCCTGCTCCGTTTCGCTCCGTCTCGCTCGCTCCCCTGTTGGTCCCGATCGGCAGAGTCCACCTCTCCTTTTCCCACCAGCCCTCGCGGGCTCCGTGCACCAGGGACGTAACGTTCGACCTGCACCAGGGGCGTCTTACCTTGGCACTCGAGAGCGCACGCATCGATTCCCATCCGGATTTTTTTCCCCCCAGTTTTCTTTTCACGCTCGAAACGTTACCGTGCCGCGATCGACCGCCTAGACCAGCAGACGCATCGTCGAAACCGTTCCCGATATCGATCGAGAACAATCGACTGATCCACGGCCCATCGAGCGATCCACAAAATCCAATGTTTCCCGTATTACATAATTTATTAGTATTGCTTCGATTTCGTAAGCTTGCCCAACCGATAGATGCGTGCGTCTTTTTTCTCTCGCTCTTTCTCGCTTTCGACGTTAGACGATTCACGATGAGTCGCGTGTGTTACGCTCGATCGGATTTTCGGTTGCTCGTCGGAATAGAAGGAAACGTTGGATCGATGAATTGTATAGTCTATCGATTGATTTCGCCCGCTTAACTGTCCGCACACGGTTGCGCCCGCGAATTACCGTGGCGTACTGCGCATAAACGATTCAACGGATTTACGTCGGTGGACACGCACGGTCGCAAGTTTTTCGGAAGCGTTTTCGCGTTTGCTTAAGAGGCTTGACGGTATTTCTACTAGACCGTCTATGCTGTAAAAACTATTTTCCCCGCCAAGGACGTTAATCTCGTTGCCGTTTGGTGCGCACTGCGGTATGACATCATGGTTCGTGTGTAAACGGATCGAGAGAAAGAGAGAGAGAGAGAGCAATAGAGAGAACGGTTTTTGATTTTCCTAGGCGGCCACGACGACCGCACGAATTTTCGAACAATTGGGGGACACGCTTATCTCCGGGCTCTCGAGTGCTGTCGATCGGTTTTTATCGGCCCGTATGGCTACGCGTTATGGCAACTCGTACCGCACCGTTGTCTTCGTTGGCTACTCTCCTCGCATAGATGAGTAATTATCCGCTGTGGTGACGAAGTTCCGTTCGCAAGCGCAGCATTAGTAATATCTTCGAAAATGAACAGTGGCGGTTCGTCGGAATTGGTATCGGTTATCCGTAAATTACGAGATACCACGATTCGTTATCTATGAACGGTCGTGGCGAAGGAGAAGAGGGCGGAGGGGCGAGCACAGTAATTTTTCTTTGAAAGTGACAATCGCGTTGACCGCGACCGTTATGAATATTTCAGCGTCGAATTACCAGCCAAAGAAGTATTTTTAAAAGTCTTATCCGAGGCAGCCGCGCGTACATAATTTTTCAATGGATCGCGCGTTTCGCAAAACGCAATAATTCTCTCCGAAACTAAATCGATGACGACGCGACGTTTGAAAAATGCCGAGGTGGGATCGCGTTTCCCGATTTTTCTCTCGGCAAGGTTACAAATCGCCGTGGATATACAACCGAGGCGGCTCGGACGGAGAAGATTGGCAATAATTACCGCGTTATCGGCGCGCACGATCAAGTTATGCCTCCGTTACAGCACAATGGATGTTTTTATTTTGCAACGGGCAGAAACAATATGCCAGTGCTAGACGACCGACCAGGCGGCTATTGTTTTCAAATATTGATTACAACTGTCCGTACACGTGTGTTACAGGTGTAACCCCGGGGAGAGAGGAGGGGAGGTGAGAATCGTGTGTTACGAAATCACGGGAGAATCTATACTTTCCAAAAATATAACACGCTGTTCGGTTTTTCTTCGGAAACATTGCGACCGATCCGCTATCGACCGGTGTAAAGTCCGAAGTTGCAGCAGCGTTGGGCGATACGTAATTGCGCAGTGTACGAGAGAGGCGGAAACACGCACATGGAAAGAGAAAGAGAGAGATAAAATGAATGATAGAAAGACAGAAGAAAAAAAAAGGTTGTATTTCGCATTACAAATAGCCGTAGAAAATCCTAAGCTGCGTTACACGCGCACACAGAGAAAAGCGTTCAGTCAACAGTCGCGTGTCGCAATGCTGTTATACTCGAACGTGGTTCCCGTGTATGTGCAACGTCGTCTCCTCTCGACGAAAGCCAACAACAGAGAGACGATTGGCGAATTCGCGCGGGCTCTTCCCTATCGAAAGGTTGTCTTTGAGCCACGAGGTGGCTCCTGAGTACTATTAAACGGTGTGTTCGCCCGATAACTACACAAACGAAGGGGAGAGAAAGAGAGAGAGAGAGAGAGAACGGACGCGCGAGCTCCCGGAGAGACACACGTGCGTGCGCGTCGCCCGCCGTTTTCATGGATGGTCTTCGTCTCTCACCTGCACGAACCAATTTGTCCATCCCGCGAGAGATCGCTTCCCGTTCAGGCCCTCGTGTTTGCTCGAACTGGAGGCGCAAACGCACGCACCGACGCTTCACCACCGTCGTCGCCTCCTCCTCGTTTCTGTGCAACGGAATCTCTCACGGTTGTCTCTCCCCGGATCTATCGGTGTAGGTGCACGTAACACGTCTACACGCGGGCTGTCATGAATTTTTCGAGCGATGGGAGCCAGCACGCGGCGTTGCTCGGTATATAATCACCGCGCGACCTCGCTCGATTGCACTTCTCTCCCGTATGACGTGCACCTTGCTTCGACTACGATCACGATCGTCTCGAACTTCGGCATTCCTTTACTCCTGCTCGGAGCCGTTACTCCTCTTTGGCCACTCGTTCTCTATTTACTCGGGCTTTTCGGGATCGCCACCTAACGATCTTCCTATCTTCTCCCCTTTGTTCGAGAGAGCGCAAACTCGAAATCCACCACGAGAACTTTCGATTTTTGAGTCACCCAGCAATCCGGCAACGATCTCGACATTTTTTTCTTCGACGAGTGTTTGAGACAACCGAGGCTTCTGAGACTATTTGGCGATTGAATAACGATCTTGGAATTTGTTTCTTTATCGCTTCACGCGATGCGCTCAAAAGCGCAAAATCAAAGAACGGCTTTTTAGACCGCCTGGCGATTGAGTAACGATCTTGGAATTTTGTTCCCTTATTGCGTCACGTGTCCAGAGCGCTAGGATGAGGTAGCCTCTAAATAAATATATATAGAGAACTCTGTTCCCAACCGGTTTATCGTGTGATTTCCGATTGTGATACATAGGTTCTCTCTCTCTCTCGGGAGCGTGTGTTACCTAACCGCTAAAGGAATATAAGTTCCTTTAACGTGTGTATTGTCCTTGTCCCACACCGACTCGAGTGAACGAGCTAGATCCCTTGCACTCTTTTAGACTCCGGGTTAGCAGGCTGTCCATCTATACTTAAGCGTGAGCGCATATTGTGCTGCACGCACGATGCATACATTTAAATGCTTCTCCAAGGCCGTCGCAGTACTGACACATCGACATACTGCTCGCCTAGTGCAACGACAGAGAAAATCGTGGGTCAACAACAAGCGGTGCGTTTCTCGCCTCTAATTTCGATTCAATTTTCATTTCAGCTAACAGACCAACGATATTATTGTGTCGTGGAACGATACTATATGTACATGTGTACATGTATGCGGTGCATGTATACACAACTGCATGTTTACCGTTAGGAAATAACGATTTTGTGGGCAAAACGTGCTCGAGCATGTTTACTCGGATATTAATTGCGCAATGCGATTCGAGAAATATATTAGTTTTCCATGCATTGAATATTATGCAAGCGGAACAGTACGATTCCTTGCTACGTTGACCCCATTTCGCGTTTGACCTTAATATCACACAAGGTACTCCAAGTCGATCTATATAACACCTATCAGCTTTTCGGGAACCTATTTCTCGCGTCAATCTTATTATCCTCTCTCTGTATATATGTGTACACGCCTGCGAAATATAATGTGATTTTAATAAAGAATTTTCTGTATTTTTCCTCTGCAATTATAAGCTGTCTAATTATTTTATACCCCAGCTGCGGAAACGTGAATGATTTGTACATATTGCATACGCACACATACACGCGCACCCCGCGTATCAAATATACTAATAACAAGTTTAATCGTCAACGCGTGTTACGCATACGAATTGTTTAATTGTTATTACGTTTACGCGTTGTGTTTCATTTCTCGATAAGATAATCGCTAAGTGTTCTCGTTGGTCTACCACGTTGTTGTACATATGTAAATACGTGGACGCTGCTTTGACCATGCGAGTCGCGGAGAACATAACCGTATTTCGGGTTTTCGATAAAGTACCTATCATCGCTTAATAACATAATTATATAACTGACTTCTTTGTAATCGTGATCCTTGTAATGCTCGCGATAAAGATGTCCACGTATATCGCCGATTCGCATAGTTGCCGCGACCATACTCTCTGTAATGGATGAGGTTGAAACGCAGGTGAAGATCTTGTTTTTTGCTAAGGCCAGGGAAATAACGGGTAAAAGAGAATGTAGAATCACCGTGCCACGGAGGTTGACGTACAACGATTTAGTTGATAAAGTAATTCAACAATTTAACCTAGAAAGTATACGTGACACTTTAATTCTGGCAGTGAACGAAGAGTTTGTACCCGCGGACGCTGTTTTAACTCTCGCCGAAAAGGACGAGATCGCTGTCATTCCGCCACTCAGTGGAGGTTTGTTATATCTTTTGTAAAGGCGTGATGTAAAATGTATCAAGTATGTTGTAGTATTGTTCGTACAATATATTTTGCGATTGCCTTAGGTTAGAATGGGCTTCCCGGACGACATTATAAAACTCCAACACGAGGAGCTGAATATCGGAGAAATAATCAATTTAGCGGTGTCTCCAAACTGTGGGGCCATATCCAATTTTATCGGCACCACCAGGGATAATTTTGAGAATAAAAAGGTAGGATAAGAGCCGCAATAAGTAGGAGAAAGTCTGAGGAAGCGAACCGAATGCTATTTCTCCTTCCTTTTCAAGTTATTCAGTCCCTAGAGTTTCCATTTACACTACACTGGTCTCTATGGACCAGTCATAAACAGAATCATCATCGTGGCAGAAATGCTCCTTAAATTCTCTCTCACATGCCTCAAAATACCTGGTATATTAAAAAATCTGAAATGTAATTGTAAATTGTATTCTTGTAGGTTTTGAAACTGGAGTACGAGGCCTACGAACCGATGGCACTGAAAGAAATGAAAAGTATTTGCACAAAAATTCGTTCCCAGTGGAACGTCCACCACATTGTGATATATCATCGTCTAGGAGAGGTACCAGTGTCTAAAGCAAGCGTGGTAATCGCAATTTCATCTTCCCACAGAGATGAGTCGTTAAGAGCCGTAGAATATGCTATCAATACGCTGAAAGCTTCTGTGCCGATATGGAAGAAAGAAGTGTACGACACGCATGAAACAGAATGGAAGGAGAATCGAGAATGTGCCTGGTCCAACTGTAAATAATACTTTTCTTTGTTACTTACATTTTGAGATTGAGTTGCTGTTACATTGACATGAATGTATTAACACAGTTTTCTAGTATTTTACTAGTGAAATTTTACATTGAGTTTATAGAAATTTTAATAAATCGTTGATAAAACCTTCATAACTGTATTACCATTTACCCATTGTGTATTAACGTGCTTACTGTGTTGCGTTTTCGCTATTTTTAAGTATCGGAAGATGCGATCGCAGTGTTAAACGAACCTGAAGAAACCGTGATAGAAAGCATCGACGTACAAGAGGAGGAAGGTGAAGAAGAAGAAGAAGAGGAAAATGCGTTTAACGTCGAAATAGATCCGAGTCTTGTACAAATTCGTGCGACCAACGAGGAACTGAACCATAGAATAGCGTCTTTCATTGAGAGAAAGCGGCAGCAAGTAAATATGGTGAATGTGCAAGAATTTTGCTACCACAGGTTAGTTCATCATTATTGCTGAAAGCATCGAGAGTATCGAGTATGTAGATACATTCAAATAGGTGTTGTATGGTTTAAAAACATAATTACAAAACACATGAATACTTTACGCAGAGATCAAGACGAGGAACACGAGGATTCTTGCGCGAGAGTAGACGCAATTCTTATTAGAAGAAAAGACTCAAAAAGCCATGTTAAAGGTGGGTGGAAATATGAACGTTTAAATGCGCTTGCACAGTTGGATTTTACCGTGCATTGTTTTAGTGCACAGAGTATTGAACGCATGGGGACCGCAGACAGTTGACCAATCCTTTTTACGTAAGACTACATTCTCGGGAATGAGTCAAACGAACAATAGTTATTCAACTGTGTTAAACGATAGGATATCGACTACCGAAAGAATACTTGGCATAAATCGACCTGTACCGAAAGACGTGTACGAAAGACTAAAACATATCGAGGATCGGATACTGTACCTGGAAAGCACTTCCCCTGAGTATAAAGACTTCTGGGTAATACTTTGGATTTAGAAAACTGTTTGAAAAACTCGTACATCGCTGAAATACGTTATAAAAGATTGTATTTTCTTTGAAAATATTTATTTTTTCAATATTCTTCACTTGCAGAAGGCGGGTGACATTAACAGTCTCAAAGGAACCTTCAAACCAGTCCGTAAAAGGGTGAGTACACTCTTGACTAAAACTCAAATTCGATTCGCAAAGCTTCAACGTGTAACAAATCAATTTCAGACCTTTTCGATGGCAGAACTCGACACGAAGCTGCACGAGTTGGAAGACAAGTACGCGAAGAAGATGAAATAATTTTCCCCCGACTGATTGTGCTGTTACTTTTAAAGTATCTTAGGAAATACCATGTACATTAGGAAATATATAATGTGTATCATTTCGAATCGGCTACTCGTTTAAATTTCCCGCTACGTTCGCTGTATAGCAAAAATTCGTGCGACATTGTAGGCGGTTCCGAGCGAATTAGCAGCGGACAGGTAGTGCGATAAATCGCGTTAGGGTATCGGCAATAAATTGTCTCGGCGCGCGGCTTTCATCGCGCAAGCCGGCCAGCACATAGTACAGACAATAAAAGGCGGGGCTACGTAGGGTCTCCACAGGCAAGGTCAGAACTTTTGTTCGGGCATGTACTTACGTTAGTTCGTCTTTCTGTTGATAGAGGCAGTCTTCGTCGTGCTGCCATACGGTATGGCTGCGGTTCGTCGCAAGTTTTCTCCTTATCCCGCTATAAATTAAAGCGAATCATTGATAGTGATGTTTCACTCGTCCGCCGGCCCGACAAAAGCTGCTCGCGCTATCACATGCTGGTGAGTACTGTCAAAAAGCATGATTAAATACATCGGTATCTCGGTGTGTGTGCCGTCGAGCACGCGGGCAGCACGTCGTCTGCCAGGTTGACAAGCATCATCCTTTTTCCTCTCAGCTGGCTGAATGGACCGTTCAGTTTAGATCGTTTCTCTTGCACCCTCGAATCTGCGTAAAAATTGCTTTGAAATTATCGCACACGCACACCGATATATAGAAATATATATTACTCTTTGATAATTATCCTCTCGACGCGGAACAGTTTCCCGAATTTTTCACGGGTAAATTTTCACTTTGGACATCTTGGGATTTTCGAAGGACACCATCCCGCTTTTCGCGGTTTTGTTCGATTTTGATCGAAGTCTGGCAGTGATGTCTGCTTTCCCACCCGCGTCCAAAGTATTTACTCGGGGCCCCGAAAACCATCGCGTATATTTTTACGCGTTCTATTCCTGTCCTGGCACATGGGTTTCTTCTAACAGTTTTCCGAAACGTTAGAGAAACAACGCCGATGCGATCCTGTCACGAATTTTCCGCTCGCCATGCCAAATGCTCTTCGAGCGACTATACATACACCAACTCCCCCGATTCCCTCGTTAAATCGAAACACACGCTTGACCATTTTCGAGGCGGAAGTATGTTTCTTAAAACACATTACGGCACGACCTAATCCGGGCAATTAGGGCCGAGACACGTGTTTGTATACAAACGCCGTGATGCAGCACCGAGACGGGGCTCGTGCCTGTCATTCGCCCGCGTTCTAGCATTTTTCACGTGTTACTTCGAGGTGGTGGTTATTACCGATTTTTTTATTACAGAATTGGGAGGATTGTGGAACTTTGGACATATATATTATGCAATTTTTGCTGGCTCAGTTCGTTCTAATGATTGAAAGATTTTATCTTGTGGCTAGAGTGACCGAATAACTTTTTTTTGCATTCCTTTGTCGACTGTGCCTCGACATTAGAGAAAGAAAAATGTAAACGAAACGAGATTTATATGTATTTGGTTTTTCCTTTATTTAATTGTCTTAAGTTTCAGTTAAACAACCAATATAAGTTTCGAAATATTAATTAATTGTTCTAATTCCTCAGAACAGTTTCACGTGTTACTTCGAGGTGGTGGTTATTACCGATTTTTTTATTACAGAATTCGGAGGGTTGTGGAATTTTGGACATATATATTATGCAATTTTTGCTGGCTCAGTTCGTTCTAATGATTGAAAGATTTTATCTTGT
>CM052342.1:3147537-3170763 GCA_028455595.1 Lasioglossum vierecki | reverse complement strand
TGAAATGCAGCGGGTTTGTCGTTACGAATGCATAAAATCCGCAGTCTGGTGTCTGTCTGTAGTAATACGAGTACATATTTTCATACCACATAACTTCCATTCAATCTCTTTCCTCGTATCTACTATATTTCGCGAGATAATGGTCCATTTTCAGTAACGCACGGCATACGATATATGTAGTTCGGCTTTTTATCCTCATCGGATCTGGCGAGGCTTGTTTTATATCGCGGGTGCACCGTGCTCTTGTGCATGTAGATTGCACAATCCTTTTCATCCGTGACACTGAGCGAATTTCATACTCCTAATCTCTCGTAACCTATTTATCTATGGAAATGCAAAGACAAAACCTAAAGAATCGTGCCGATCCTTTAACTTGTTTTATCGCGAGGCGAAATTCTTCAACGATCCGATCCATGCGGGATCCATGTAGTTCCGTTCATAAATCACGTGCTTGATCTCGGGAGAAGGTAAACTTTGCTATACAGTCAGCTGGTGCAGGCTGCTCTATTCGCATAATTCAGATATTTTGGCCACTAAAACCTTTGCACTCGGTGCTATTTTTTACCACGTTTTTATTAGCTCGCTTTCTTGTTTGTCTGTTTGTTTGTCTGTTTGTTCGGTGGCAAATTTTGCAATTGATTTTAAACTAACTTCCTGATGAGCTAGAAATTTGAAATTAAATACATAGCTCAGAACTGGATGACAATGCATTATTCAAAAAAACTTTTTTTGAAAAGTCTTACCGTTTTGGAGAAAATAACAATTAAATATTTACGTCATCGCGTTCAGCGATCCCCACTTCGTTCGACAACCCCCTCTACTTTACTATGCGTGCGCACTCTGACTCGTCCCCACTTCACGGACCCATTTCGCCCCGACGCGCGAACCATCGGTAGTGTAGTACATCATCGCGCGACAATCGCTATCGGTAGTGCATCATCGCTTTGTTTACTAAGTGGAATTTACAGTAAGGTTAGTGAGTATATAAAGTATTAATAAAGAGTGATAGAAGTATTAACACAAGACTAAAAAGCAGAAAATAATTATTTAAATAAAAATAAATTTTTAAAAATACCACGTTTTTAAAAACGGACTAAAAAGTATAAAATAATTTTTCCTAGTGCCATACAGATTCCTAACCTCGTACAGATAGTCCTGAAAATTTGTGATTGTGAATTTTGAATAGCTGTGAAAATACTTGTGACATTTCAAACGAAAAACGTGGGGCGCATGCGATAGATAATTGACGCATTTTGCGCTCCACGTTTTTCGGTTTTTCGGTTGTAATTTTAGTTTCGATCGTATCGGGGAAATTTGTATCGCTGATTTCCATGGGCCCCGTACAATAAACCCGGGAACGTAATTAAATTATACGATGTTGAATCAACTTCGAAGATAAAAGAGGGAAATTCGAACCTTCTTTTTTTATTTATTTAGTCTCAGTTATTTAACTCTAACGTCTGCCTTATGCACAATCCTTATTCGATTCGTTTGTCTACTTACAATTATATCTAAGATTACCTCTCCTATTTTTTAATTAACATTTTAATCGCTATATATATTTTTTCCATAAAATATGGGTACACATTACCCCTGCTTTTTGCAGGTAAATTCGAACCAGATAGGGTTAATTCTGCAGCGATCGTGTGCTGGCGGGCAAAAATGGTCTATCTCTGGGGACTTTTTAATAAATTCCCCTCCTTATTGCGGCGTCTAAGCGATCTCGAAGACCTCGAGACCGAATCCCTCGAGAGCTCCCAGCTTCCGGACGCACGGTTTCTCTCGAAGGCTTCTGTGACAAAAGCAAATCCACCCTGGGGCTATCGGAGACCTCGTTCGCCTTCGCCAGAAAATTCAAGCGACCAACGGAGAGCTTTCTTTCCTCCTTTCTTTCACCGTGAAAAGGTCCCTAGGCACGTTGACCTTTCTCCGCGGCGTGGTGCCCGCGGATCGAATCGTCAACCGCGCGCATGTACGTAAAACACGCGGCCACCGCGGCCATAACTCACGTCCTACGCGCGGCTTTTTATTCCCGTTGGGAAACAATGTTCGCCGAAAGCAGCGAAAGGTCACCGATATGCTTGGCAGGTAGCTGTAGGGGCGACGAATGCCGTGAGATTGGTTTTAGGGCGCTTTTGTTAAAACGTTTCGCGAAATGCGTCATTAACTCCTTGCCCTACGATTTATTTTCACGGTTTCGGTCATTAGAACCTTTTTGTAAATAGCAATTTCCTAATTCGGCAGAAAATTCAACTGCAGACTGACAAAACCAAAACGACTGTGGTTTTTTACGCAAAATAATATTTATCCAAGTTGATTGTAAGAGACTGAAGTTCAATAAACGCATGAGGAATTAGTGAAATATAATTAATATTTTTCATTAAAAAAATTTATTCAATAGTTTAATGGATAAATTCGTAATTTTAACCATAAACTAAATATGGTCGGTTCAGGTTACCCTGAGATTACCTTGCGGTTACCCTAGATTGCCTTAGGCTACCTCAAAAACAGAATTTTTAAGAGGAATATTTATGAATTTTTGAAAATTTTTAAGAATTAATATTTTTTATTAAAAAAATTTATTAAATAGTTTAATGGATAAATTCCTAATTTTAACCATTAACTAAATATTGTCGGTTCAGGTTACTCTCTGAGATTACCTTGCGGTTACCATAGATTACCTGAGGCTACCTCAAAAACAGAATTTTTAAGAGGAAGGATCGAAGAATACGTCTGAATTTTTATATTTTTATATGTAAAAGCACCCGGGGTCTGGGGCCGGTTCAGGTGGCCCTTACGTTACCTTCGGTTACCTTTTGTTTCAGGGCTGCCACGTGGGTACGAGTCGCCGGTATGCAAAAGAAAACTGCGCCCGTGGCGGCCTTGTGTCAAATACTAAGCTCTTCTTTTTTTTATTTTTCTCCCTATCAACGCTTACATCGTCAAATAATTGAATCCAATCGAGTCACAAATAAATAAATAATACTTATTAACTAGTGAAGCAATTATAAAAAATCACAGCGGTTTGATATTTTAATCTGCTCTGTCTAGACTAAAGTATAAACTTCTAAAAACTAAGTATAAAGATATATTCAAAAAACATAGTCAAATACCAAGCTGAGAACACATTAGAACGATTTAGTTATATCGTTAAATGATTTCAGAATTCTCGAGGTCATTGAAACAGAGAATATAATTAAATACATATATATTTAATTATTAATATATATATAATATAATATATATACAATACATAATAATATATAATATTAATATATATACATATATTTAATTATTAATTTACACATTGTTACTTTGTGATTCTCTTGAAAATGATCTAAATGCAGATCGAAACGTTGAGAAATAATATTGTGCTAATTTGCAAATAGTGTTTGAGTAACAATTGATCGAACTTATGCCCCGATATCATTAATTTATGCTTAAAGCAATTTAAGATCGATATTATTTTATATTTATATTTATTAGACTCTGTTCAGAATTTTCGTCAGGAGTCTGACACGATATTGTAGGGCACGGTGACGAACATTGAACACTGAGAAACAATCTTAAAATCAGCGCACACGTGGGTAAAGAGCGTCCATCGACGACTTCGGCGAGGAAGACAAAAATTTGTTGAAACGTTAGAAGGCGTCCGTTGAATACGCTAATGACGAGAGCGGCAGGAAAACATGATTTCTCTTGATCACGGCATGCAAGAGCGGCGCGAGTGGCGTAACGCGTTCCACCTAGCTGATGTAAACAGAATTTCAATAATGGAACGGAGATAGCCGAGGAGGGTTACTAAGCACCTCGATGATCTCTCGCTATTCTGTTCGTAACGCGAAGCTAAGTAGTAACACTGTGATTTAGCCTCTGCCCAGCGCGGCAAACTTGATTAGTTTTAATCAGCGTGTGTGTGTATGTCAGCTCGTTTGCTCGCCTAATTGGAAGCCAGATGATTGAAGGTAATTATCGTGCCGAATACATATGGACACAGATATACTGTGTCTCCTTAATCGAAACGGTTGATATCATTTTTAATTGAATCGATTCGTGCATTGGCAAACCTATAATTTTCGACGACCTTGTCCCTTAGGAAGACAATGCTACAATTGTATCGACGGGCTTCGTAAAAATTGCATATTGCGGCTCGGCTTCTCTTTAAACGTTATGGCCTAGTTCCTTCGTCGTTATCGAGCTTATTCCCGAGGGAGATTCCCAAGGCTGCCGCCTTATATGAAATCAGTTTATGATTTTAGTACGGTCTCTGTCGTTACTTTAGGTCCTTCACTCTACTGTCGAATCGTTTTTAACATTTTAAACCCTCGCACAACGGACGATCTTTTTAGCTATGTAATCGGCAATGCTTGGGGCTGTTCACAGATCTAATTAATAGTTTCGAAAATTTTAGTGGTAATTACTGCGAAAGGGACACTATACTCTGTTTAAATATGTTATGCAGCAACGCGTTTTGAACAACTTTTTCCTTTTCCGATATAGTGGGATCGCTTTTAGTTTTCGAGATATTCGCAAAAAACTATTGCTAATATTGTATTAAATTTTTGGTAATTATTGCAAAAGGGTCACTGTACTCCGATTTTGCTGAAATTTTAATATTTTATGCAGCAATGCGTTTTTAACAACTTTTTCCTGTGCTAATATAGGACGGTCGCTTTTAGTTTTCGAGATATTCGCGAAAAATCATTGCTAATACTGTATTAAATTTCCGGTAATTGTTGCTGAAGGGTCATAGTACTCTGATTTTGATGAAATTCAAATATGTTATGCAGCAACGCGTTTTGAACAGCTTTTTCCTGTTCCAATATAGGTGGGTCGCTTTTAGTTTTCGAAATATTTGTAAAAAACTATTGCTAATATTGTATTAAAATTTTGGTAATTATTGAGAAAGGGTTACTGTATTCTGATTTTAATGAAATTCAAATATGTCATGCAGCAACGCGTTTTGAACAACTTTTTCCTGTTGCAATATAGGTGGGTCGCTTTTAGTTTTCGAAATATTTGTAAAAAACTATTGCTAATATTGTATTAAATTTTTGGTAATTATTACGAAAGGGTTACTGTATTCCGATTTTGATGAAATTTAAATATGTTATGCAGCAACGCGTTTTGAACAACTTTTTCTTTGTGAATCTTTAATAGCTATGAAAATACTTGTGAGATTTAAAACGAGAAAAGTGGGGCGCATGCAATAGATAATTCATGCATTTTATTTCGTAGCTATTAAAAATTCACAATCACAAATTTTCAGGACTATCTGTATGAGGTTAGGAAAAATTATTTTGTACTTTTTAGTCCGTTTTTAAAAACGTGGTATTTTTAAAAATTCATTTTTATTTAAACAATTATTTTCTACTTTTTAGACTTGTGTTAATACTTGTATCACTCTTTATTAATGTTGTATTACTATAGGTCGTTGGATTCGTCTTAATACCAGTTAGAATATTATTAAGTAAAAAGTATATGTCAATATTTTAAAAATGAAGAAAAACAGAAATTTTTCTTTAATTTTTTCTATTGAAGTTTGTGGAGAAGTGAATACCGATCATCTTTCATTGGAAATATTTTTTTGCCTCTTAAAGCTCGATTTCTTTGTCTGATTTTCTTCAGTATTTATACAGGGTGAACGACAAATCGCGATCAATAAACGATTACTCGAAAATGTTTTTTATCGGGCGTAATATAGTTTCGAGAGAGTATTTTTCACCACCGTGTATATCAGCAGGAGTGTCCGTGCGAGACCGAAATCGGAAATGAACCGGTGTGTCCGATTGAACACGTTCGGCCGCAAACAGTTAATTGTCCACCGTGAGAAGCATCGTTCGACGAATCTACATCCGATGATGCAACGAAACGGTTACCGTTGTCAACTTCCGGGCCACCGGCGACACACACGCATAAATGGATAGAGGTGGGTTTTCTCTATCGAGCAAAAGGTCGTTTGCACGTCGTTTCGCCTCAGGTGCTTTGTTATTCGTCGAAGGAGCTATCGGAAATACCTGTTGGCGGGCTGAACGAGTGGGAGGAGATTTCGATGAGTATATCTCCGGCGATTACTATATCGGCGTGATCGTCGCGACCGCGGTCAGGATACCCGCCGCGCCGCATTTGCATAGATAGCCCGCGAAAGCCCGATTCCGAGACCGCCTCTGATCGATAGTTTCGTGAACCCAACCGAGTTACGGTGGAACAGGCTGAAACCGAGTAAAGGTAAGATACAACGTGACATCGAGATCACTCGGATCATTCGGATTATACTTATCGGCGATTCCCGACGATAAACGTGCCCGATAGCCTGTTCGATTCCGATACGAAAGTGTTATTATAAATAGACCAGGAGCACCCCAACCACAGGGCAGAGGTAGGATTATTTGGCGAAACAAATAGTTCAAATACTATTTTATATTTTAAACCTTATTTTGCTTAAAGAAAATAGTATTTTAAATAAGATATACAATTTCGGAAATAAAATATTTCTATTTTAACAATCAGAACCACAAAATAAAATAAAAAAATACAAAATTATTAACGAAAACACAGAATTTATAAAAGAATCATAAAACATATGTGGGCATTATTTGGCGAAACAAATATTTCAAATACTATTTTATATTTTAAACCTTATTTTGCTTAAAGAAAATAGTATTTTAAATAAGATATACAATTTCGGAAATAAAATATTTCTATTTGAACATAACGAACCACAATATAAAATATTTCTATTTTAACAATCAGAACCACAAAATAATATAAAAAAATACAAAAATTATTAACGAAAACACAGAATTTATAAAAGAATCATAAAACATATGTGGGCATTATTTGGCGAAACAAATATTTCAAATACTTTTTAATATTTTCGTTTTTATTTTGCTTAAAGAAAATAATATTTTAAATAAGATATACAATTTAGAAAATAAAATATTTCTGTCTTAACAATCAGAACCAGAAAAATAAAATATGTCTATTTTAATAATCTTTTGTTTTATTATTTAACGTCGCTTTTTGAATTCTTATGTGGGAATTATTTCGCGACGGGACCTGCAGTTTAGAATAAAGGTGGGTTTCGAACCACCTCGGACACCACAGATTTTAATAATCTGAATACACAAAATAGAATATTTTAATACTTTCAGAAGTCGCATTACTTGTAGGTAATTTAATTTGCATTTGCCTATATCATTTACCACATTTTCGTTTTATTTTTTGTTTAACCGCTGGCTATTCGCATACAACAAGGTGCAGCCTTCGAAATTTGTATCTGTAGGGTGCTCCTTCGAGGACACCAAATCAGTCCAGCGAAGCTAAAAAGTCTCTTAACTGGGGCAGAGGACGGAATAGCTGTGTTGTATTTTAAAAATAATGTTTCCATGTCTTCATACTTTAGTCCAAATATTTTCAATATTCTTTAAATAAAATACTACGGGTTTTCAAATACTATTTTCAAAAATTACTGCCTCGAATAAATTATTTTATCTTCAAACAACTACTACATCAAATAAAATATTTCATTTTCAAAATTGTACACATACTTTAAGATAAATAGGATTATTTATTATTTACTATTTAAAATAGTAGTTTCCCAAGCTCTGCCACAGGGGGCGTTAATTTTTATTGGTGTTATGTAGTTTTGTTATTATTAGTTATTTCGTTGTCAGTTATTTTTATTCAAAACTTTTTCACGACAAAACTAACCTGTTCTAAATGAAATAGAAAATATTATATGTATGCATATTCAAGTTTGTAGTTCATCGGGAAGTTAGGTTAAGATCAATTGCAAGATTTGTACCGAACAAACAGACAAACAAGAAAGCGAGCTAATAAAAACGTGGTAAAAAAAGAGAAATTCCTCGGGAACATCGTCGTCGGTCGCCGGGGAATCTGCATAATTCGAAGACGGATCCTCGTGGCCGGCGGATCGGTTGGTAATTCGTCGATTGAAATGTAAAACGTCGAATTTACATCGGCGAGCACGAACCTAGATGGCTGATTAGGGCGGCTGACTACTCCGTAATGTCTTCATCCTTCCGGAACGAGTTTTCAATCGGTTCTCCAATTTTGATGGAAGTAAAGCGTCGAGGATTTTTTCGCTGAAACTCGTATTTGCAAGAAAATCGATGGGTTCGGAATTAGAATGATTAGAGAATATAAGGAAGAATGGACATCATCCATGTTAATCCTCATACGGTCCTCAAAAATAGCTGCATAAAATTGGCTCGGATAACATTCACCCATTTTTTTATTTTACACGTTAAATCCAGTGGCGGATGTAACGGTAAGTGGTCTAAGCGGCCGCCTAGGGCCCCGAATTTGAAATAAATTTATTTAATTTGTAACAGTTTTACTGTTTCATATTACTTTTCTTTTTTGTTAATAAGTTTAATTAAGTTTTCTTGCGACTTCTATTGCTAACCTGAGGGCCCCAACATTTTTATCACTTGGGGTCTCCACTTGAATCGAGCCGACACTGGGCCCCGGGATACCATAGGCCCCCAAATTTCAAAGAAATTTATTTGAAGTGTAACGGTTTAATGTTTCATTACTTTTCTTTTTTATTAGTAAGTTTATGAGAGTTTTCTTACAACTTCCATTTTTCTAACTTGAGTTCGAGGGCCCCAACATTTTTACCGCTTGGGGCCTCCACTTGAATCGAGCCGACACTGAGCCCCGGGATACCATAGGGCCCCAAATTTCAAAGAAATTTATTTGAAGTATAACGGTTTAATGTTTCATTACTTTTCTTTTTTATTAGTAAGTTTATGAGAGTTTTCTTGCAACTTCTATTTTTCTAACTTGAGTTCGAGGGCCCCAACAGTTTTACCGCTTGGGGCCTCCACTTGCTTTGAGCCGCCATTGGTTAAATCAGCATATTGTTTCATTTGTAGTGTCACATTTTAAAGAAACACATCTCACGAGACGTAGACATAAAGGGATGAATAATTTTACAGTACATGAAAATATTGAATGGGTGAATTCTCACCCTGAGGAACGTATTAGGGTTAATCGGGAGTGTACGAGTGTATGTGTTCTGTACACATGGCCGGAAATGATCGACCGTTTGATCGGACGAATTGCAAATCGCAGTCTCGGTCGGCTGGCTCGTTTTGAAGAGCTCCATGCTCTGTAACCGTTGATTTAATAGGGCGTTCAGGCGATTGCTAGCTTGATTGATATTGCTATCAAGGAGCACCTGTGGCCTCTTCGAGCATCAGGCTACTGGTAATCCATTTGCTCGAGTGTTTTCGGTGTGATTGCGTCTGTTTGATCGCATGCTTCCAAATGATTGATCCAGGTTGCATACTGGCAGCTTGAAAATTAATTTCGAAGTCTTCCACCTCGACGATGATCTTTGACTCGTCTCTGCGGTATATCTCGTCTTCTCTCGTTTAAAGGCTACTCGACAGAAAAACGTTTCGCCATCAAAGGCCAATGAGATATCTCGTTAATCCTCATCGGTAGTCCCTCGTTTCACGAACTGAATCTGTCTCTCGGCGTCAAATTAACAGAATCATAAAGAAAACTCGATAAAATAGCAAGATACATAAGTAATTAGTTATTTCTTCGATGATTTTTGAATCCAATCGACAAGTTACCGCAGGGATTGGAAATCTTATTTTGGATAGTGGCTAGATCGTGAATTTTTTTAGACCTGGTGGGCCATAGTGCAACGAAAAACGTTCGAAATATTTTTTAATAGAAAGTGAACCCCCCATTCACCCCTATGATTGTATCAATGAACATTATAAGACCAAGTATGATGTAAATCTGATTACAAATAAAATATTCCTCATACAAACGTTGCAACCCCTTTTCACTCCCTTAGGGGATGAATTTTTTTAAAATGCCGAAATGGGTGTTTGATTAATTATATCAAAGAGCATTAAGACCAAGTTTCAAGCAAATCTGACTACAAATAATATATTCCTCATACAAACGTATAAACCCTTTTTCAGCCCCTGAACGGTTGAATTTCGAAATATCCTTTCTTATTCCTTGCATAGATCATAAAGGATCTCTGTGCAAAATTTCAGCTTTCTAGTTCCAAGGGTTTAGCCTGGGCGTTGATGAGTGAATGAGTTAGTCAGGACTTCATTTTTATATATGTAAACTAGCGAAGTATGTTTACACTTTTGCTCGTCACTGTATATTTATATTTCCATGTGAAGAACAATATTAACCTCGTCAATCGGATTCGAAACAGGTGGCAGGCCGGATTCGGCTCGCGGGTCGTAGTTCGCGTAGTTAGTTAACTGTTACATCTTAGGTTTCTCGGTTCTGTACTTCGGATAAAATTCTTTCGAACAAATTTACCTGGAAATTCTAGAACAGTACAACTTATTTCGGGAGAACTGTGTCGAATCGACACGAAGGACGAACGGGGGTTTAAAGTCGTCCTCGAGAAATTTTCTCTCGTTGAAAGCTACTCGATGGACCTTATGCCGATTCGTTTCAGTTCTACGTTCAACGTTTCTGGAAAACGCCATCAGATAACTTGACCTTCTCTCGTTAGACGCTCCTCGAGCAAGCAACCGAGCCAGGCGAACGCATCTCCAAAGAATATTGCACGCTCCAGAAAACACCGGCGCGGCGACCGGCTTGAAAGTGTTTACCTCGCGTGGCGCAGCGAAATGACGCAAGTTTTTTCCAGTCTGAAGGAAAGGCTGGACTTTCCCCCGTCGCCCTTCTTCAACGTTTCACCCTCTTCTTCACCCACGACGTTTAATTACGCGATGCGGATTCGTTAAAGTCACTCGAGAACGCCTTCAAATGCATTTCCGCGAAAAATATTCCTGTCTGACCAACCGTTAACCCTCGTACGCTCTTCGGGAATAGTTATACAAATGATCCTCGGCTTATATTTCACCCATTTTCGCTCTACACTTCAATTAATGTTATTTGGATTTCCAATATGTGTATATGTTTTCTGTGCGCCAGTCAGAGATTCCGAAAACCCCTCCTTACTAGATTTCATATAATTCCTGTGCAGAATTCAATCTTAGCTACTTCTCCGCGATTTCTAAACAATAAAATGCATTGTGAGAATTGTTAACACGATTTTTCAAATATTTCCGATGATCTGACAAAAAATATTTCCAATGAAAGATGATCGGTATTCACTTTTCCACAAACTTCAATACGAAAAATTACAGAAAAATTAATTTTTTTTATAAACAATGAAGGTCACTTCTATTTTTTAAATATTGACATATACTTTTTACTTCATAATATTCGAACTGGTATTAAGACGAATCCAACGACCTATAATAATACAACATTAAGATGCAAGGTATAGCACGTGACATAACTAGAAAGTAACTAGAATCTTACTATATTTTGTATCAAAACATGGGTTTGCAGGCTGTCGTTTTTTACCTTATACGAGCATATTTTGAGCTGCACAAGGGTTCATTTGATAGAGGAGGATTAACTGCACCACACTGTGCCCCATCATATCAGTTAAAGATGTCTATTTGTGACAGAAAAATAAGTCAATAGTCATTTTTGACTGATATAGTTATACAAATGATCCTCGGCTTATATTTCACTCATTTTCGCTCTACACTTCGATTAATGTTATGTATTATAGTACATTTCATTAAAAGTTAATTAATTCGTAAATTTCTTTATTATATCTTGCAGTTAGTACATATGTAAATAGCATTTATATGCTCGCCACATGCATGCTTATTACTTTTTACTTTTGCAAGCTTACACATTAATTGGCATCAACTTCCTGTAATATTTCTTGTTCTTGCATTTGGTACATTTGATATTACATACTATTATTACGGCATTTGGGTGATATTTCACCCGAGGGACTAATCCGTGATTTATTTTTTTATGACGTTACTGTCATAAAGGAAATGTCATTGACTTGTGTTTTACATATCTTATCTATACAGGGTGATCCACCTAAGTCAGGCCACCTAAATATTTCCTTTAATTGTAAACCATTCTATTGCAAACAATGTTTTTTTTCCCTATGAGTAGAGTAACATGACCTTAAAATGGCCTTGATCTTCGAAAATTGCCGTTCTTTTGCGTGGTAAGGCAACCCAATTATCTCTTCAGGTTATTGCGAAGCAAAAAATATTTGTTTCGTAATATGTGTGGTGACAATGAATCAAATATCTGGCTAGTATATTTTTTTCCAAAGGTGATTTTGTTCAATGTTATCAAGGTTTTCAATGTTTTTTTACGCATAACTACATTATTTTTAATATTTTTGTCTCAATAAATACTTATAAGAAAAACAATCAACAAGTTGTGAGATCAAACAAAATACGGCCAAGTTCGTTAGCTTAGAAATACCTGTTGCAATACTAAAAAAGGCGTTTGTTAAAAATTATACTAAAAGAACGCTATTTAATTTTTAAAGAGATACATGGATTGGTTTAAAATAACGGCAAAGTTTGAATAATTTAGCCCTCCATGTAACTCTTCAAAAATTAAATAGCGTTCTTTTACACTAATTTTTACAAACGCTTTTTTCAGTATTGCAACAGGTATTTCTAAGCTAACGAACTTGGCCGTATTTTGTTTGATCTCACAACTTTTTACGGCCACAGAGAACTTGTCTCCTGTTTACAGGACGTTTTTGTTGGGATTGATTTTCCACTACTCTTACATGGAATGCGTGAAATTGAAAATGACAAGGGGAGTACGAGGGCTAACAGAGAGTTCCCAGGAGAATCGACTGATAAGCGACCATAAATAGGCAGAAACAGAGATAGTTTCGTCCAGTTAGGATCGCATGTTAAACCCAGTATGCGACGGGTCGGTCACTAATTACGATACTCGTCGCTGTTTAAACACGCGTTAGCCGACTACCTTCTTGGGGAATAAATTTTTGGGTCACGCCTCGATCGATCCCACGCCATGCCACGCCACGCCACGCTCGACCTACGTTTCAACCTCCCTTATTTATTTTCGCCCCCGGAAAGGCGTCGCGCGCGAAATCTTCATTAACTTATTGGAGCGCGATGCGAACCATACGAGCACGTAGAAAGCTGGAAAGTTAACGAACGTCCCGGAAACATTCAGAACTCTGAATAGGGATCCTGTTGGTCCATCAGGATTGTGCTTCTCATTTTCTCTATGCGCATGTAACAATTCTTAGCGCTGCTAAGGAACACACGTTTAAACGTGTTTAAACAATTATACATGTATTAGTATTGAATATCACTGTATTCGGGAATTCCCGAGTATATAATTTTTTTTTAAATTACTTTAAAGTCGACAGAATCTTTTGCTTCGAAGTACAATTCAATATTTTTTATAATAACATAATTTATAATAATTAACCTCAAGCAATATTAAATTCCCTATAAAAAATCTATATATGTATAATTTTTTATTTTAATTTATAGAATCTTTTGCTGCAAAGTACAATTCAATATTTTTTATAATAACATTATTTATAATAATTAACCTCAAGCAATATTAAATTCCCTATAAAAAATCAATATATGTATAATTTTTTATATAATTTATAGAATCTTTTGCTGCAAATTACAATTCAATATTTTTTATAATAACATAATTTATTATAATTAACCTCAAATAATATTAAATTCCCTATAAAAAATCAATATATAATTTTTTTTATATGAGAAATCCTTAGCGCTGCTATGGAACACACGTTTAAACGTGTTTAAACAATTATACATGTATTAGTATTAGTAAAATCTACAACCATCCAATCACGAGAAAATCCAAACTGACGATGGACAGGACACGACGAGAGAGCAGAACACAAAAATCGCTCGAACCATAGATATCGCTACTTCGGAACCTTGTTATTACAGTGTTGAGTCAAATATATTAAGTGTTTTCCAAGATTGTCTTTCGTTTTCAATACGTAGGTGTCATCTTGTAACATCGGCAGGGCCCTAAAAGATAAAAACATATAAAAGACCCTTTGAAACATAAAAGAAGTTGAAAATTGTTGGGCAGTGTAATTTAGCATACGTATTTATGGATATTTGGTGAGAGTATCGCGAGTTATCGTTTCGGATTGCAAGTCAGACTAATCGGAAGAGAATTTTCGACAGTTTGAGAAGTCGGCTCGGGAAAATCGTTGAAAAATTACGCTATGCGACAATTTTAGGACGTTTGTGGCGTCGATACAAGCGCGAAGGGAACTCACGGTCGTCAGTGGTGGTGTGCACACGCAGGAAATCGAAAACCAGCAGCCCCGAATCGATACGTCTTTTGTTCGGGGTCTCCGTACGAGGGAAACACTGAGGGCTAAGACGCGTCGCAGTCTCTCGCCAGCCAATTCGGCGTCCCGTAATCGAATGTATTCGGGAATCACGTGTACCGGGTGTATAAAGGGTTTCCATCGATGAACTTCGCCGACCGAATCAGGGCTGTTCGCGATCCATTTGCCCCATTTACCTGGGAGAACGAATCTACTCAGCGATTATTCTCACGAGCCGCCGTATAGTGGGGCTGATAGCAAATCTAGCCGGTCGAAAGTCCAGAAACAATCTTATTATTCCAGAATAATAAGTAGCGATAATTTTATGCACTTTTCGAGCGCCGGTGATGCTTTGAATTTTATTTTGACTGCGACTGCTCACGCAACGGTTGAAATGACGACAATATTCTAACTCATCGAGGTTTACACGCAAGTAAAAAATATTTACCACCAACTGGAACAGTTTATGCATTTTTTGAGCACAGGTGATTTTTTGAATTTCATTTTCGACTGTAACCGCGCAGTGCAACGGTCGAAATGTTACCAATTTTCCAACTCATCGAGGTTTCCACTCAAGTAAAAAATATTTACCACCAACTGAAACAGCTTTATGCATTTTTTGAGTAGCGGTGATTCTTTGAATTTCATTTTCGACTGCAACCGTGCAGCGCAACGGTCAAAATGGCACCAATTTTCTAACTCATCGAGGTTTCCACTCAAGTAAAAAATATTTACCACCAACTGAAACAGCTTTATGCATTTTTTGATTAGCGGTGATTCTTTGAATTTCATTTTCGACTGTAACCGCGCAGTGCAACGGTCGAAATGTTACCAATTTTCTAACTCATCGAGGTTTACACGCAAGTAAAAAATATTTACCACCAACTGGAACAGCTTTATGCATTTTTTGAGCATCAGTGATTCTTTGAATTTCATTTTCGACTGTAACCGCGCAGCGCAACGGTCGAAATGTTACCAATTTTTCAACTCATCGAGGTTTCCACTCAAGTAAAAAATATTTACCACCAACTGAAACAGCTTTATGCATTTTTTGATTAGCGGTGATTCTTTGAATTTCATTTTCGACTGCAACCGTGCAGCTCAACGGTCAAAATGGCACCAATTTTCCAACTCATCGAGGTTTCCACGCGAGTAAAAAGCATTCACCACGAACCGGAACAGTTTTATGAATATTTCCGAGTAGCGGTGGGTTTCTTTGTCGCGGTTTTCCGTCCCACGTAACGAGTTTAGGATATCAGGTCTCTTCGGCCGGCGTGGAGCGGCTCGGGTAAAAAACGTGGCGCAAGTTCTCGTGCAGTCTGATACCGGTCTATTCAATTAAGTAAATTGTTAGCGGCGCAAGGAGGTCGATTAATGGGAGCCGTTACACTCGGTTTTCGACGGGCAATTAAAACGAAAGTTTGCCCGATGGCCGGGACACGCGATCCTCTCGGGCAACAATCCCCGATCGATTTTCATTGCCCGAACGGGTAACTAGTTTCGGTGAAATGCCCGCCGGTTCGTCGACCCCATCGTTTCCTGTTTCCCATGATCATTTGCATAGGCCGGCCACGATACACGACACTCGCACATATTGTACACACACGTACACACATGCTGGCACACGCACGCAGAGAGACACATGTGGATATACACGGCTGTCGTAATAGTCACGGTTTATCGGACAAGCATATGTACCTGCCACCCGATGTACCACCGATTTCCATAATACGCCGCGACCGATATTTCACGAGCAATTTTCAAATCTGCCCAACTCGATAGCCGTTCCTTCAACCGCGGCGTAAACATGCACATCCGTTCGCCAACCAGGCCAACCGACACCGTTTCCTGCCCGAAAAACTATGCGAGCTTTGAAGAAACTCCCTCGAACTTGATGCGCACGAAGAAAGTTCGTCCGCAAAAGATCGGCACGCTGACATAATCGAGATCTCGACGCGAAATTAAGGGGGTAAGGGATAGGCAGAATATTACTAGAATATTCCTAGAATATTACTAGAATATTCCTAGAATATTACTAGAAAAATAAGTGAGATAAAAAACAATGATGTTGTTTGTCCTTATACGAACATAATAGGAGCTGTGTGAGGGCTCATTATAAAGAGGAAGGTTGATTGTTGTAAGGTGCACTCATGATTTAACAAGCTTATGTTTATATTTAATAATATGAGCGTCCACACACAAAATAAGGGGAAAAATCGAGACAACCACCCTTAGGTTCCCATGTATTTATCTAATAAATATAATAATATTTATCTAACGATTTTTTTTTTACTGAAATCATGAGTGCACCTTAAAACAATCAACCCTCCTCTTTATCATGAGCCCTCACACAGCTCCTATTATGTTCGTATAAGGTCAGACAACTGTTTGCAGAGTTAGACCATTATAAAGAGGAGGGTTGATTGTTGTAAGATGCACTCATGATTTCAGTAACAAAAATCGTTTTGTATTAGAAAAATACGTGGGAACCTAAGGATGGTTGTCTCGATTTTCCCCCTATTTTGGACGCTCATATTATTAAATATAAACATAACCCCGTTAAATCATGATGGAAACAAGCTACAATCAACCTTCTTCTTTACAATGAGCATTCAACAGCTCGTAACATGTTCGTATAATGACAAACAACTCGATCCCGCTAACACTGTTTCACTTGTTTTTATAGTAATATTCTAGTAATACTAGAATTACTGTACCTTACCTGTACCTTACCCCCTTAAGTTGGGAAGCTTCTTCGCAGTGACGCACCCAAAGGGGATCCAGGGGACCAAACGCCCTCTCCAAGAAAAAGAAAACAAAACACTGGAAAAATAGCCAAACCGTAGAATAGCTGCTTCCTCTTCGATTTCGACGATTTTTGAATATGTTTTGAATATGGAACGAACGTATCGTATCATCGATCGACATGCTGTTTGATCGACAAATGTTTGACGTTGCCTCATTGTCTTATTATACCGATCTGGCATCAACACGTGTTTCCATAACGTTAAAAAATTTTGTTCTTTTGCACTGAGTAAGTAGGTAACAGTTTACTCCTTATCTTTAAATTAACTCGCAACAAAACACTATTAAGTTTAATAATTTACAGATTTTTATGGAATTTCGATGATCATATTTGTGGCATTTTTCTAATTAAAACCATACCAAATATAATATAATTTCGATGATATTTACTTGTGTAATAGACAATTGAAGTTTCGGGCGCGAAGAAAGATAGCGTATGGAAAAGAAAGAGACGCGAAGAGTCGTATTTCAAAGGCTCGCCGGCGACTGTCCTCCCTTACGCTCGAAACTTTAATTGTCTATTACACAAGTAAATATCATCGGAATTATATCATATTTAATATGATTTTTATTAGAAAAATTCTACAAATATGGCTATCGAAGTCCCATCAAAAAATAATGGAAAATAGAGAAGGTGGAAATTCTGATTAGGCGGGCTCGCTAATATATAGGGTGTCAAAATTCGTGTAGTTCCCGGAAATGGGAGGTTCCTTGGGTCATTTGAAGTGACATTTTCCTTTTAAAAAATGACGCCAGCGGCTTTGTTTAGGAGTTATTAACAAAAAAGAGCGCGGCTACAGCGAATGGAGTCCGACTCAGCGACAGGTCCCGCTTAGCGTGGCGGCGCCATTGGCCGAGCCAGAATCAATCCGTTGTAGCCGCGCTCTGGTTGGTCCGTGGTTTTCGTTAATAACTCCTAAACAAAGCCGCTGGCGCCATTTTTATAAAAGAAAATGTCGCTTCAAATGACCCAAGGAATCTCCCATTTCCGGGAACTATACGAATTTTGGGACACCCTGTATCCGAACTGCATGGTGTCATATTTCTTGGCGACCGAGGCCTCTCGAGCTTCATGGTCCCTCAAGGGGAGGGGTACACCCCGCAGTAGTGGGAATAGATCTGGGACATTTACAGGTCAGACTTTTGGGACATTTATGGATAAAATACTGTATTGTGGTAATTTGCAAATAGTGTTTAAAATAATAATTGGTCGAACCAGCAATTAAAATGTTCAGCTCGAGTTCATTTCATTTGATGCAGTAATTTTTGAAAATAAAACATGTTATTTGATGCAGCAATTTTTGAAAATAGTATTCTATTTGAAGAATATTGATATTTGGACTTTGTCCTTATCTTCAATTTCAATTTTAAATATTATTGCTGAAAATAATGGTTTGCATTCGATAGATTTATGAGTAGAAATAGTTACTATTAAATAAAACGAAAATGTGGCACACGACATACTTTCTTATTATTATATTAAGTACCATTTCTTCTTTAAATTATTGCTAAGATAAGAAATAATATATTGCGATTTCTGAAAGTATTAGGCATACATAACAACGCAAAAAATAATATATTAAAATATATTAATTATATTAAAATTCTATTTTGTGTGTTCAGATTGTTAAAATAGAAGTATTTTGTTGCCGAAATTGTATATCTCATTTAAAATTTAAAATACTATTTCCTTTAAGCAAAATTAAGTCGTGAATATTGAATAGTATTTGAAATATTTACGTTGTCCGCGCAAGAACGTGGAAGGCGTTTCGTTGGAAATATATGAAACTGTAGCGATGAAATTTTATCACTTTCCCTGCACGATCGTGTGTCTCGATCGCCGCGACGAGCTTTCACTGTCGCGTGAAGAAACATAATCCGAGCTTTTACGCTCGGAGGGTTCTCTTCTCTCCGGGCGCGCTCCAATTTCCACGGCACGTTTGCATCGTAATTGGTCCGAGTTAAACCGGTCGTGTAATTATTAGCGGAACACCTAGTCGGGTACCGCTGTGCTTCGGACAATGCGTGCTGCCTCCACGAAAGTTTCAACTGCGAACAGAAATTACGTATCAATTTGATTTATTTTACTTGAATTTTCGATTCAACTTTTTAAATGCGAACTGTGGAATCTCGCGCGTCATGTGGTCAGGGATTTTGTTGAAACTGCACTGTGACGTAGAGTATGGAAAATTAAGGGAGGTATATTCTATCTAAGAGAAACAACAGTGTTTCTCATGGACCACAAAATTCACTTTTGTACTGGCAGTTTCATTATCATTACTAATAATTCAACATAACTAAACATTTTTAGCAACTGGATTCGGATTTGAATCTTCAGGTTGAAGAACCACGTTAGCTATTAAAATGTTTTAATACTTGAACCTGAAGATTCAAATCCGATTCCAGTGTTTAGTATTCACAAAAATAGCTAATTGTTGTTGTAAAAGATCGAGCCTTTGCGCCGCGAATAAAAATTTGTAATATCCTGAGGATAAATTACGATCGATAACTAATTAATTAATTATTTTTAACAACGTTTCCCTATATTATATCTATAAGTAAATATGTGTGGCTACCGTTGACAGATATGTTTGCTAAAAAAAATGGTCATTTTATTCAACTCGTCCCCCCAAAATTAAATCATAATGAAGGGAGGTTTATGTCGTCGCTTTGCCGACTTTGAATTAGTTTATGAAATTCAGAGACATTCCTGTTTCATTTGTTTCGAACTTGACGGATACGAAAGTACCGTCAACTTCGAAAGAACTAAAATCATACGTTTCTCCTGACCTAGAATATTTCCATAATCTAGGATTTGTTTACTTTTTTTATATGAAATTGATACAATACCTAATACAATATTTAAATGTTTAGTAATTGGTTAGATACCGACATATCTAATAATGTAAATATTTTAAATAATAGTACAGAAATTTTTAGTGACGCCTCCGAGGCGCCACTCTAGTGCTAAGGGTTAAAAGTGCAAGGAGAACAGAGAGGGTATGTAACCACGTGGCGGAATATATCTAGCGAGTTCCCCACATTATACGTATACATTTATCTTTAAGAAGCGACAAATATCATTAACATTTTTTTTTTCATTCGTATTAAACGTTGATATACTTGATACAGTCTCTATGATTTTTTAAATTTGGTAGATATGCAACTTTCAATATTTTCCGCAACTGTATATTAACGAAACCGAAGTAGAATTTGATTTTGGTATAAAGGAAATTAGTAACGTACAATTTCTTAGACTCTATTCAGAATCTTAACGCGATATTGTAGGGGAAGGGGTAAATGTTAACTTTCCGCGTAAATTATTAATAGTTAATAAAACATAGGGGAACCGAAGCAAATTCAGAATTTACAATCGTGCATGACAGAGATTTTCTCAAGAGTATTGTTTATACATTTTCCGCAACCGTATATTAACGAAAACGAAGTAGAATTTGATTTCGGTTTAAAGGAAATTAGCAACGTACAATTTCTTAGACTCTATTCAGAATCTTAACGCGATATTGTAGGGGAAGGGGTAAATGTTAACTTTCCGCGTGAATTATTAATAGTTAATAAAACATGGGAAGAACCGAAGCGGATTCACAATTTACAATCGTGCGTGACAGCGATTTTCTCAAGACTGTATTATTTTTTATAGCATTTTGAATCGAATCGATCAATTGATACGGGACATGAGATTCACTGTTAGCTCGGTTTTACGATAGTAGCTATAGAACCGAACATTTGCATGAACGTCCGCAGTTTAGCGATCGCTATTTCTACCATCACGCATACGCTAACCTTTTAACCAAATTTCGTACACCGTATATACAGGGTAGGACGCCACATTTTGCCATCTACATTTACGTCATTATTATTACGCGTAGCAAACAATGTTTCAGATGAAGTTGAATGGTTTTGAGAGGGGCATATTCTGATGGTACATTTCTTTTGTAGGTGGACGTGTAAAGGATATATGAAGGTCATTAATGTTTTTATAAATGGAATCATGTATTTTTTATTGCATCAGCTGATGTTCCTTCATATTCTTTACAAAAAGTATTAATCTATTTGTGTAAAGAAATAATTAGTTTAGGAGATATTTTAATTATAATGTCTATTTACAGAAAAGCTTCAATGTGGCGACCATTTGCATCAGAACACTTTTTGACCAGAGAGTCGAGATTTCCTAACAAATTATAATTAAAATATCTTCTAAACTAATGATTTTTTACACAAATAAATTAATACTTAAGTTTTATATATATATATATATATATATATATTTAATATTAGAATTATTAAATTCATTAATAAATTTACAATTTACTCCTTTTAATGAGACATAATATTTATTTTAAAAAATGATTTTACTCTACAAACCATAAAAATATTGGAATACTTTATATTTTTTATTGCTAATGCAATAAAAAATACATGATTCCATTAAAAAAACATTAATGACCTTCATATGTCCTTTGCACGTCCACCTACACAAAGAAATGCACCATCAGAATGTGCCCCTCTCAAAACCATTCAACGTCATCTGAAACATTGTTTGCTATGCGTAATAATAATGACGTAAATCTAGATGGCAAAATAAAATGTGGCGCCCCACCCTGTACATCGCCAGAAGAAATTAATTTTTCAGATTCGTCAATATTCGGACGAATTAAAACGATCATACTTTTCACGAATTTATAAGGAACGCTGTCTAAACGTCAATGAAAGATAGACGGTGTCATATATGGCACAGCATGTCAAATAAAATGTCATATCCTTCAACTTATGAATATGCACGAGAGGACTGTAGCCATATGTGGGACGAATAGTTCTCAGGAACGCTAACATAAATTTATCTTCTCGCACGCCCCCTTAATTATGTCTCTAAAGTCTCCAAAGTACATCATTCTAGATAATTTTCTTCGATAGACTGCAAATTTGTTACATTCATGTAAAAAATTGGTAACAGCAGTGTATTAATTACAGTACACGAACATTATTTTATATTCTCGCACACCCTCTTAATTATATCTCTAACGAAAAGTCTCCAAAGTACACCATTGTAGATAATTTTCTTCGATAGACTGCAGATTTGTTACATTCATGTAAAAAATTGGTAACAGCAGTGTATTAATTACAGTACGAGAACATTATAAATTTATATTCTCGCAGGCCCTCTTAATTATATTTCTAACGAAAAGTCTCCAAAGTACACCATTGTACATAATTTTCTTCGATAGACTGCAAATTTATTACATTCATGTAAACAATTGGTAACAGCAGTGTATTAATTACAGTACACGAACATTATTAAAGAACGAACGAAACGATTACTGGGCCCCCTGTTCCTTGCAGTTTAAGAACATTATTAAAGAACGAACTGGAGCAAAACGGTTGGGGAAACGATTAGTGGGGGCACCTTATCCCTTGCAGTTTAAGTAATCAATTTTTATTACGCACGAAGTTCAAGAATCTTCTACTCTTATCGATAAATTTCTCGCTACAAATTAACATCCGAAGGCAAGATTTACTCGTGTTCATAATCTCAGCGAATATTCGCGAAGACATTTCGTCCGACCCTGCATTTTCCACTGAAAGTGAACCTAAAGACAATGTTTCTTCAATGTTTGAAAAGACCCGATACGATCGCCACAGTGTCTCTCGATCTCGATCGTCAGTAGCTGACCACCGTGGCGATGGTGAGCTTGGTATTGGATCGATCATCGTTGACCAGCATCACGTGTTTGTCCAGGTAGTCGATCAGAACGGAGCACACGCGGTTCGCTTTCTTCATGACGCAGTAGTAAAAAGGTGCCGATTTGTTCATGGTAGTGCACATCTTACAGATCTGCTCGCGATCTGCCTGGCCGATCTGCTCGTTGACCATGATGAATGCAACGAATTGCGACCTCGTGGCGCACACGCACGCGGATCTAAGTCGTGGTCCTATGGATCCTAACAATCGGTAGAACTTCAGCCCGCGAAACCTGCTGCCGCTTATATTGATCGTGTGCAGCTTACGGCACTTCTCCAGTATGCTGATCAGGTAGCTCGGACGGAGGAACAGCTTGGACGTCATGCCTACCACAGAAAATTCGCATTCATTTAGTATAAAGGGTGTCCCAAAATTCGTGTACTTCCCGGAAATGCGAGGTTCCTTAGGTCATTTGAAGCAACATTTTCCTTTACAAAAATGA